>JAGHMJ010001554.1:0-22771 GCA_018749465.1 Paracanthobrama guichenoti
CCACTTCCTCAAGTGGCGTAAGTTTCTCACATCTCTTCTGCGTCGGCGCGTCAATGGTAGAGCACGCAAGGTGGACGGAGCGGAGGTGAGCAGAGTAATGCGCGCACCATGATTTCGCCAGTTCATCGTGCACCTTGGGAAAGAATGCCGCGGCTCTCTGACGAGGGCCTGCTGGGGCCCTGGCAGGAAACCAGTCATCGAGGCGAAGGCGTGCAGGCTCATTAGGTGAGGCCCAGCAAGTGAGGCCCTTTGCTGACAGCTTTAGTGAGGACGCGGATGGAGTTCAGCATCCACACCAGCCCTGGAGTTGCAGCGTTGCTGAGATGCCGAGGGGCGTGGTCGCCAACGAGCCTGATCATTCCACAGCATCTGAAGCGCCAATGACACGGAGTCATCTTGTGGATGCTCGCGGTGTTCTTCATCAGACCCACCGAACGAGACCAGGCCCTCTGTGTCGAGGCGGAGGGTGCAGGTCTGATCGCGAAAACATCACGGGTGAGATGTCCCTCTGAGGTGAGAGCGAGACACGCGGGCACTGGGCCGACGGGATTGAATAAGATTTGCATATTTAATGAGCTTCAGCTCCCCTGTCAGTACGCTGTTAGGAATTGTTTTGAAAGCGTGTGGAAACGGCAACCGGAATGATTCTTGCATCCATCCGCAATTGATTAGATATGTTTTTTTTTTTTTTGTTTTTGCTGGCCCGCCCAATCAGTGGATATAATCGTGACCCATACACACACACGCCAAGTATGCGCAAAAACCCCACATGGCTCTCGGGGCGTTGGGCTTTGCGAGCCCTGGTCCATATATGTCTGAGTGTGATGCCGAATCGCAATGAACCAACAACTCCACAAATAAAGGATTCTCCTTTGTCTTTGACAGTGTACTAAGTTATGTTAAGTTAGACACGTACACATAATCAATAGATATCAAACGATCTGTAACAATGCAATACTGTCCCATATAAAAATTTTTTTACTCACATTAGTGTGTTGTTACATTCATTCATGTAATCTCAAGTCTATTGTATAACTGCACTTTCCCACACTTGAAGAGGATAGGTCTCACTATTTTAAGAATTAAACTGGATTTCACTCAATTATTAAGCCTTGTGAATTTCTCCATCCATTTATTTAGGTGAAAATCCTTTAAAAAATACAACCATACAAATCACCAGCAAACCCAAGCCTACAGTATTTCACATAGGTCTGAGTTATTTAAATATTGCACATTAAAGTTAGCTGATAGATATTACACACCGCTCAATAAGTTACATTCAGTATCATTAACTTCATTTAAAATACAGAATAAATGCATCTTAATAGCTTGTACACATGTGTATAGTTTAACTGGATTCTACCTACAAATACTATATGCTTTTAACTATATTTATCAATAAATTGCCAATTTTAATAAACGGAACAATATACTTCTAATTTTATCATTATCATTATCATTTATCATTTATATATTATTATTATTATTATTATTATATGGATTTTAAGCAATATTTTATAGAATTTAACCCACTATCCAAATCATGAATTACCAAATATAAACCAGGCAAATTAAACAATCTTAAGTGAATCAAATTCAAGTAAATATTATCAACCCTAACCATTAAACAAAGTATAAACATACAAAGATGCATTTTAACACACTACACAAACAAACACCTTGCGAACTGAAGATGCGCTTCTTAAACCAACGCAGCGAAAGTTACAGAACGTCACTAAATACTACGTTCATTCACTCAGAAAGCAGTAAGAAAGCTTCAGAGCTTACCGTTGTCATTTCAGAGTTCTTTGGTGAGTACCGCTCCCGCACAGTGTTTTAACCAAACAATCTCTATTACTCAAGCTCTAATACTCATGTCTCAGTGCTGCTGTCTCTGCGTAGAGTGTCAACTCCCGTGCATACCAACAATAGCAAAATGCGTTGCCTTATCTGGCCCAGGCACGCACAACAGATTAACGATTAGTTTCACCTGGTACTAATGAGGAAGGCAAGATGACGGGCGGTTTGCCGCAACACATCCCACTCGATCTTTCAATGTCCCCTTGGAAGATCGCACAGCTTAGAAACCGCATCGTTTTGTAGCCTTTACTCTTTCTTCATCTGCTCTTCAATCGGAAGAAGAACAACAAGGCGTCTAACGTCTCTATGCAGCACAATACCTTGACAGACCCTCTTCCTTTCACAGGATGCAGATTCTTTTGACCGTTGAATTCTGGACAGAAACACAGTGGTTTGGAGACACTCGAACATTTACGTCCCTTACGATGCCCCTTAGATCAGAATTTACACTGATGACTCTTCCAAGCTTAAGCTGCCCTCTTAGTGCATCTGATCACATAGCCACACAATGTCTCCAACGGCGACGTTCCTCTCTGCTGTATGACACTTGTTCCTCACAAACAGGTTTGGACCAGCAAGTTGGCTCCATGATCTCCAAAAGTAATTAACTTGGGTTTGTATCTCTGCAGAGTCTTTTATAGAGGTAGCTGGCAAAATCGAATGTCTTGTAATCCCCTGTCTGTGTGGCTCGACCAAGCAGTAGTGTATTTGGCGTGACATATTGTATGCAGCCCTCCTGGCTCTGAACTCTTGCATCAATGGGACATTCGTTTGCAAGATTGGCTGCTAGTTTAGGTGCTGTCAAGAACTCGCTGAAAGTGAGGTCTGACCCTTTTCCAAGACTTTGGAGAGCTCTCTTTGTTATACGCACTGCAGCTTCCGCAGCTCCATTTCGGTGTGGGAATCGGCCGGATGCACTTTCAGGAAAACTGTGTTCCATTTTTAACTCCATACTCCTCTAAGGTTGCTTTATCTTGACTTTCCAGGAAAGCATACAGATCCTTCAGTACAGGTTTTGCACCAACGAAGTTGGTTCCTGGGTCTGACCAGACCTTTCAGGGGATGACCTCTAACTGCCGTAAACCTCTGGTATGCCAATAGGAAGCTCTCTGTAGAAAGAGTGTTGGCTAGCTCTGCATGAATAGCTCTACTCGCCATACAGCAAAGGACAACTCCCCAAACTTTCATTGACACTCTTCTCTTGACATCATCCTTTACTTGGTAGGGTCCAAACAGATGGCGGTGAACTCAAATGGTACAGCAGGTCTCATCCGCTCTTCAGGTAGTTTACCCATTACTTGTTGACATACTCTGGCCTTTGCTTTTTTTGCAGAAGACACATCGGTCAACAACCTTTTGAGCAACTCTTCTTCCTCTCAAAACCCATGCTTTCCTTATCATCCTCAACAAGGTGCCCCCCACTCCATCATGTACCTCGTCATGAGCTTCACAAACCAACAAGGTTGCAATCCAGGCATCAAAGGGCAAGAGGGGAACAGTTTGAAGGTCCTCATGAAACACTTGAACTCTGCCACCACACACCAAAAGTCCAGTAGCCATATCTCTGTAGATGACCAGTCTATCTATTGTGGTGCTTGAGAAGATCACATCTTTTTGCACTGCTAGGCAGAGGTCTCTGAATGCATCTTCGCTTTCTTTGAGAGTGATAATACCAGCTGATGATACTGTCTCCCACTTTAGTTTGTCTGCTGTCTTGACTTGAAGGAACTTCTTTGCAGCCCTCCAGACCAGTGCCACTACCTTGATCAGCCGTGTTAAGTTGCTGAATCTCATCACATCAATTAGCTCTTGAACTGCTGTTCCACCAGGTGGTCTACTTGGCTCCATCTGGATTAAACTCAGATTTTCCTCCAGCTCTTGTTTCTTCAACTGAGCTCTGGTAAGTGCAGCGACAAAAGCTTTCTTCTGGATCTTGGTGATGTTTTCTCTAGCTGCAGCAGAAACATTTTTAGCAGATTTAATTGGCCACTCATTCACCGGTAGACTGAGGAACCTTGGACCTGACTGCCAATCAGAGTCTTCATCCAAATCTTTTGGGCCAGCTCCTCTCGTGATGATATCTGCAATGTTCCTTTGCCCTGGAACCCACCATCCTGGACATTGGTGCTGCTTTGAATCTCCCCAATTCGATTCGCAAAGAAGGTTTGGTAACCATAACTTTCATGCTGTACTGCTCCTAGAACAGTCTGACTGTCAACGAGAAGATACCATTTATCAGTTTGGATCCTGCAATGTTTTTGAAAGTATTTGTTTAGCCGAGCAGCAAAGACACACCTCCGCTTTTACGGCATCGCCCTTATGGTCGAGGGGGGTCAGTTTGGCCTTGGATTCGACAAGCCTCACGGTTATGCCTTGACTGCAGCTCCAACGCAGATACAACACTGCTCCATACGCACGTTCACTGCCATCAGAGAAAGTGACACCAACGGGTTCAACAGCGGCATCTGGGGGTGTTAGGGGTCTGATGAATTTTACTTGTCCCAGCTCAACATACTCTTCCAGAAGCTTAATTGCATCCCCCCGGAGCCCTTCCGACAAAGCCGCATCCCAGGTATCCTCAGTTGGGCTGCAGTTAACTTTGACCACTTGAAAGGCTCGTCACACCAGAAAAGCCCCTTTTTGTTTGGCAGGAGTCACCAGACCTACCGGATCATACAGCCCTGAGACTTGACTTAATAGTTATCTTCTGATGAGTGGATTTGGCGCTTGTGATCTCACCTGCCCTTTTAATAAATCTTGGCCAAGTCTAATTTTTCTCTTCTTCTTTGAGAAATTCACAGCAATCATGATGTGGAGCTTGTCATCTTGTACCGTGTATCCAAGGCCAAGGGCTTTATTATCATCTTCTGTCAGCTCATTTGGTAAGGACATAGTCTTTGGCTCAGTCTTCTCGTCTCTGGACTCTTTCCTCCCACTTTGATCTGAGTAGACCCAGGGCTTTATGTAGAACCCGCCAGCTTTTAGAATCTGCTCAACATTTGACGTGATGACCTTCAGTTGATCCATGCTGTTGTCAGGATGTCGTCGACATAAGCATCTTCTTGCAACACACGCCGCTCTTCCTTAAGGTGATTGAATATGGGTAGGTTTGCGGTCTCTCACATAGCTAGTTGAGCAATACAGCCTGCTGGTTTGTCTCCGATATTTACCCTTGTTATATTATTCTTCAATTTCATCTTCTCCAGAATCACGCCAGAGGAATCTGTGCAGATGAACCTCTCAGTCTTCCAGCCAGACAGAGTTATACATTTTCCTTATGTCGCCCAAAGCAGCGAAGACTCCAGCTCGAACCTCAACAGGACAGCACGAATGGGGTTGAGCATGTCGGGACCTTTGAGCAGCAGGTAATTCAAGCTCAAACCTCTAAACTTCTGGCGACTATTCCAGACGAGGCCTTACTGGGGTCGTGACAGAGTGAGGATTTGGAGCTATTAGGTGACTGATGTACCACACTGGCCCTGTCCAGCTCTCAATCAACTTTATTGCTGCTTTGCGATGGACCATGTCATGCACTTGAGCTGCGTAGGCAACATTCCATTCTGGTTCCTTTGCCAGCTGTTTTTCTGTCCTGAGGAATGTTGCTTCGACAGCCCTTCTGTTCTTTGGCAGGGAAACTGGATCCTCGGTCCATGGGTATATGGCATGCCAGTGTGGTTCCACACAGTGCTCATCTCCTTTTACATATGTTAAATGTAGGTTCTCATCCTGTCTGAAAATCCAGTCTCTTGTATACAAACGAATCCATGGTGGTAAAATGAAAGAACAAAGCGCAATGACTTCCCCACGTGAGCTGGATCTTCATTAAAAATAAAGTTCATCCATGTGTGGCATACCCCAGTGGTGGGAAACACAAATCAGTTAAATTAATCCAACTACGCCACCCTGGTGGAGGACTAGGGAAATACTCAGAATAAAAGGACACAGGTAGGTTTTATCCACTGAAGGTAAAGGAATATTAAAGGTTAAGATGGCGGCGCGTGCACACGCTGCGGCTTCTCTCTCTCCCGACGGACCGGTGTTTTTGTGTTTTTCGTCGTGTAAATCACAGTGTTTTTGTACGTCCTTGTCGCGTCCGTTCATCTGCAAACTCAGCTACAGACGTGAGTTTCTGCTCGAGGTTGGAAAAACTACAGTCTTCAATCCAAGATCGGCGCTCACTCAAGATCTGCGGGATCATGGCCTTCTCCGGGGGCCTACCCCATCACCGTCCCCCACTACTGCACCTCTCCCACAGTGGAGGCGCCACAAACGGGGTGAGAGGAAACAGAAGAGGGGGAAGCGCGGAGGTATCCATGTCAGGCTAGCGGCTAAACCACACAAGCCGGCTATCCCCACCATCATTCTCGCTAACGTACGCTTGTTGGACAATAAACTGGATGATCTTCGCCTTCTTTGCTCTACTCGGAAGACTGTAAGAGACTGTTGTGTTTTTGTGTTCACGGAAACATGGCTCAACAACAGCGTTCCGGACCGCGCCATTCAGCTCGATCAGCGCACATGCCATCGGGCGGACAGAATGCCCGTCGAGGGAGGTAAGACCCACGGCGGCGGACTCTGTGTTTACACCAATGATGCGTGGTGCCGCGATGCTGTTGTGGTCTGCAAACACTGCTCACCCCTGGTGGAGTTTATGATTATTAAATGTCGGCCGTTTTATCTACCGCGGGAATATTCAGCTATTATACTTGTTGCTGTATACATCCCCCCCAGCTCCAACAACAACAGGAGTGAGGCACTAAATAATCTTTATAAACACATCAGTGATCAGCAGACAGCCCACCCAGATGCTTTTCTCATCTTGGCTGGAGATTTCAACCATGCTTCCAAAAATTCATCAACACATTGACTTCCCAACATGTGGTAAAAACACTCTGGACTTTGTGTACACTACACAGAGAGGAGCTTACAAAGCCCTTCCCCTCCCCCACCTGGGTGCTTCAGATCACATCACTGTTATGTTAATGCCAGGATACAGACCACTTGTGAAAGCCACCAAACCAGTCCAGAAGCAGATTCAAGTCTGGCCTGAAGGGGTCATCAGAGGCTCTTCAAGACTGCTTCGACACCACTGACTGGGACATGTTTAAACAGGCTGCAACCTACCACAACACCACAGACATCCAGGAGTACTCAGAGACTGTTACTTCTTATATCACCAAGTGCACTGAGGATGTAACAGTCACAAAGACCATCACCGTCTGGCCCAACCAAAAACCGTGGCTGACAGGAAATGTCTACAGACTTCTGAAGACGCGTAACGCTGCCTTCAGAGCTGGAGATGAGGTGGGCCTGAGGACAGCAAGGGCCAACCTGTCATGCGGCATCAGGAAGGCTAAGAGACAGTACTCCAGGAGGATAGCCCATCGTTTCAGCGACAGCAGAGACACACAAGGAGCCTGTGGCAGGGTATTCAGACCATCACAGATTATAAGCCCCCTGCACGGACATGTGACAGCTCCACCCCCCTGCTGAATGAGCTGAACACTTTCTTTGCTCGCTTTGAAGCTCACAACAGCACCACTGCACAGAAGTCACCACCTCCTCCCGATGACCTGATGTTGTCACTGCCCAGGGACAGCGTGAGAAGATCCCTCAGCAGGGTCAACGCACGCAAAGCTCCAGGTCCTGACAACATTCCTGGACGTGTATTGAGAGACTGTGCAGAGGAACTCACTGATGTCTTCACAGACATCTTCAACATCTCACTGAGTCAAGCTGTCGTCCCCACATGCTTCAAAGCAACCACCATCATTCCAGTCCCTAAGAAATCATCTCCATCCTGCTTCAACGACTACCGTCCAGTCGCACTTACCCCCATCCTTATGAAGTGCTTTGAGCGGCTAGTCATGCACCACATTAAGTCTGTCCTCCCCCCCTCCCTGGACCCCTACCAATTTGCATATCGGTCTAAACGCTCGACCGATGACGCCATCGCCACCACCGTCCATTCAGCACTCACTCACCTGGAAAATAAAGACACTTATGTCAGAATGCTGTTCATAGACTTTAGTTCAGCATTCAATACAATCATCCCTCTACAGCTCACTCAAAAACTGTCACAGCTGGGACTCAGCACATCGATGTGCAACTGGTTGCTGGACTTCCTGACGGGAAGACCTCAGGCAGTTCGGTTCGGCAGTAACTCATCCAGCTCCATCATCATGAACACTGGAGCCCTCAGGGATGTGTGTTGAGCCCCCTCCTTTTCACTCTGCTGACACATGACTGCACACCCATACACAACAGCAATCTCTTCATCAAGTTTGCGGATGACACGACCGTAGTTGGTCTCATTAGCAACAATGATGAGACAAACTTCAGGAGCGAGGTGAGCCGCCTGGCCAGGTGGTGTGGCGACAACAATCTCTCTGAACGTGGAGAAGACGAAGGAGATTGTTGTTGACTTCAGGAGAATACACACCAGCACGCTCCTCTGACCATCAACGGTGTGACCGTGGAAAGGGTGAGGAGCACCAAATTTCTGGGTGTACATATCACAGAGGACCTCTGCTGGACCGCCAACACCACAGCACTGACCAAGAAAGCACAGCAGCGACTCTACTTTCTCCGCAAGCTGAGAAGAGCCGGAGCCCCAGCCCCCATCATGCGCACCTTCTACAGAGGCACCATCGAGAGCATTCTGACCAGCTGCATCACTGTGTGGTACGGCGCCTGCAACGCATCCTGCCGTAAAGCACTTCAGCGCATAGTGAGAGCAGCTGAGAAGATCGTTGGTGTCTCTCTCCCACCCCTCCAGGACATTTATAACTCCCGCCTCTCCCGCAAAGCCCTCATCATTGCGAGAGACCCCACCCACCCATCGCACAGCCTCTTCAGTCTGCTGCCATCAGGGAGGAGGCTTTGCAGTCTCCAAGCAAGGACCAGCAGACTGAAGGACAGCTTCATTCCCCAAGCTGTCAGGGCATTGAACTCCCTCCCGACTCTGCCGACCCTGCCGACCCTCCCCTCTTCTGCCCCACGCACCTGATCTGGGAATCCAGATACGTATGGCAGAATTGACAATAAAGCTGACTTTGACTTGACTTGAATATGTAGTGAGACAGGGTATCGGTACAAAAATATATTTTATTATAAAAAGCATTAAAACTCTCTCTCGTGAGACATGTCCAACATCACAATAACTCTCCAGAGCCAGGTTTCGCGGGAACAAGGAAGGCCAGTTGCAACTCAGGAGGTCGTTCAAACCCACCTCAAATTCATACCAAATCAGACACCACCATAAGGAAGTTGTGTCAGCACACACAGCACACCGTGAAACATACATCACTGAATGAAGCAGCTAGTCCCCCGTTCCACACCGGCTCCTGGAGTGAAAAGAAACACACACATTAACAAACAGCCACAACCAAAAATGTACACAAATTACACAAAATAATAAAAACTAAACAAAGAGGGTTAACAGACTGTGCGCCGTTCCTGGCGACACATACAGCGAGCAAGCAGCAGGACAGCGCGATTTGGGTTGAATAAACACCAGACGCAAAGCTGTATGGTTACTCACAACAGGTACCGTGAATCAGTCTATAGGCCAGCGTTTAACACGTGCTCTTGGCGCTATACTGAGCGCACTCCGCCACCAACTTGCCACCGCGCAGATGCCACCAAAGGCGCTCTAAACTGTACAGGAACAGGAATGGGCACGGTGACGGGGACGGGGACGGGGACGGGCATGGGGACAGTGACGGGGACAGTGACGGGGACAGTGATGGGGACGGTGACCGGGACGGGGACGGGGACAGAAGTGCCGGAGGAAAGCAAACCCAGAATCAAAAAGGACCGTACGACCCCGTCAAAATAAAGGTCCTTAAATACTACAGGCGCTTGCACCTCATTGGTTTACCAATCATACCCAGGCAGGCCAATTAGAGAAGTCACTTCCCCTGCCACACATGCATTCATAATATTGGAATCAGAATGCGGCATGTTTATTGATGCTGTTGAAGTTCAATCCAGTTTAGCTCTATGTAGGCCTATGTCATGTCAGGCACGAGTCGGTGGGCGGGGCTACAGAATCAGGCATTGTTCTTCTTCTGTTGAGGCGGTGTTTCACCACACGATGACGTCACAGCCTGGCACATTCTGAGATTGAGCGTTGGCTGGGTCTGGTGTCTGGGTCTGGTGTCGAAACGCCGGGTCTGGTGCAACCCCTCCCCCTTTACTTTTCAGACACGGCTCGTGTTTATAACAATAATCTTGTGGGGTGGACTCATTTAAAGTAATGTAGTCATCAGGTTTTAGCCAGGTTTCTGTCAAACACAGCACATCTAGATTATTATCTGTAATCATATCATTAACAATAAGCGCTTTTGGGGAAAGGGATCGAATATTCAGCAACCCAAGCTTTATCATTTGATTATCTGTATTATATCTGTTGTTTATTTGTTGGACATCAATTAAGTTTCTACTGTTGAATGGTCTTGATGGTTTTTTGTATTTACTAATTCGGGAACAGACACAGTCTGTGTGATAATATCTAGGTGAAAGAGTCTCTATGTGTTGGGATTTATCTGACTTCTGTAACGGGAGACAGCTAGCAGACGGTCGGGTAAGCCAGTCCGGCTGCTTCCTGACCTGGGCCCCAGTTAGTCAAGGTTTAGCTCTAAGACTGTGCCAAATTACTAGAGAGAAGAGCGGCACCACTCCAAGGATGGATGCCATCCCTCTTCAACAGGTCAGGTCTGCCCCAAAAGCTTTTCCAATTGTCTATGAACCCCATGTTATTTTATGGACACCACTTAGACAACCAGCCATTGAGTGATGATAGTATCTCATCACTCCTTTTAACAGGAGCGGACCAGAACAAAAAACTGCATCTGCCATCATACTTGCGAGTTCACACACCTCTTTAAATGTTAAATTTTGGTGATCTCCAACTTGCGAAGTCAAACATCGTTAGTGCTGACATGTATAATAATCTTAGAGAATTTACGATTAGCTTTAACCAGCACTTTTAAATGTGCATTGATGTCATGCGCTCTGGCTCCCGGTAAACATGTGACTATGGTGGCTGGTGTCTCCATTTTCACATTCCATGTAAAAGGTGAGTGTATAAATCATACACTGTTTGTTCGTCGGCCAGAGGAGAACTGGCACCCCGACTGAGCCTGGTTTCTCCCAAGGTCCACCCCCCAAACACAAGACACAAAATGTCATCTAGAGTACCGATCTGCCTGCATTGACACTATATGATACTTGAAATTAGCTGGATAACACCGTTTCACCATTGTTGCAATTCTGTTGCATTACTTTCCTGTTAACAATGAAGCTGCTTTGAAACAATTGGACTAGTTAAAAGCGCTATATAAATAAAGGTGACTTGTGTAGAATCCTCTGCTGAAATTGTGTCTTCTCTTCAGTTGATTTCATGTAAGGCTGTGGCTGAAGAATGTACACCATGTAGTGTGCATGCTTCATTCATGTAATATTGGCCAACCCATGCAGGACCTCCACGGAAACTGACTGGTCCCCAGTTAGACAGCCCAGGTCAACCCCATCTGTTCCCCACATGACTGTACTCGCTGAAATGCAGATTACGTGCCCCTTCATGAATTTATATTTTTCCTGTGACAAAGTTGACTTCCAGCAAACAAACTTTACAGCCACAGAAACAAGCAACACAATCATTAAATTGTATAAAAACAAGTTTTATTTGCTTTGTTCTACAGCACAATCATGAACAGGGGGACGTGTATGTGGTCTCAAACTGATCACCTGAAAGAGGACAAGAAAATAGCTTTAGCATAAAGGCAGTTCTACAGGAAGTTCAGCCAATGATGAAAGCATACTTGTCTGATAGTAGTCATAAACTTTGATAACTGCTGGCTTGAGATTTTTCACTGCAAGAACCTGTTTCAGTTGTAGTGCGCAAGTAATAGGGAAGCCTTTGAGAACCTGCAAGACAGAAGAGACGAACAGCAGCACAGATGAACATGCATGGTGAAGATGGCAGCTAATATAGGCAATGTGCTCACCCCTTTCAGATACACTAGGACATGATCATCTTCAGCATCAACCCGCTCCACTAGCGGGGCAAACGATTGGGGTGGAGAACCAAGCTGAGGGGAGAGACAATAATTTACAGAATTACATCTGAAGGAGCTTCCAGCAGCTTAGGACTTCCTAAAATCTTACATACGAACCAGTGACGCATCTGCCGTGAAGCCTGACAGGAGTTTAACGTCTACGATAACCATGTTAGTACTTGCTTTTGCACCATTGTATCTTAATGAGGATGGAAGAATAAAGGGGTTCAGTCAACAGGATCAAGAAACGAGGGGATTTTAACAGTCAAAGCTGTTCTTACTTCACAGTGAAGTTCAACAGGAGATTGGCTCCTAGCAGTTGGCAGTTTCCCTTTACATTTGCTTCAACCGTCAGCATGCTGGCAACTGTGGTAGGTGTCGGGATGTTGTAGAAGCATACAATCTATGATTGCAAAGTAAACAGAATTAGGATGTGCACAATAGAAACTGAAAGGGGGAGGGGTCATACAGACCTGCACAGACACACAAGTGGATCCTGATGCTTTAACACTATATTTGCCAGGAACATTCTTCAGCGGCTTCTCCTGATACAACAGCCTGTTGTCCTGATTCACACTGAAGCTATAAGAGTCTCCTCTTACCACTGATGACTGCACAGTAACAGTGCTGGAGCCATCCAACTTGAACACTTGAGCAGCATACACCGAGAGGGCATGAAGAGCCACCACTGTGTCCTAAAAATAAGGCACCAGGTTAACATATACATACGAGATGTCACTCATGTTGGGAAGTCAGAGGCACCTGGGTGGAGGAGAAGCCGCCATAGGGATTCTGCTGGGTCACCAGCCAGTTGACAATGCGGTTAGCATAGCTCAGATTAGCCGTTGTGAGGGGCTGAACTGTGAGGACTGCTAGCAGAACATAAGAGCTGATCTCCACTGCCAGAGTGTCACCAGATGTCGTCTGAGACCAATGGAGCTTAACGCCTTAGGATGAGAGGGAAGAACGTTGATGCCAAAGAACCTGAACACCTTAAAACAAGAGGCTGGTAAATCTTACCTTCAGAAATGGCACGGTTGTTCAAGGTGGTTAGAAGCTGTGAGCGAGTGGTGGTCTCTCCAGCTAGACTGAAGGTGTAGGCCAGCAGAGCTGTTGCATAAGTGTTTCCCAGGTTCCCAACAACAGGCCTCAAGCAGAATAGAGCGTTGGTAATGACAGGATCCTGAAAGCAAAGCAGATATCAGACGAAAGCCAGAAAAAGGTCATCTTCAAGGGAGTTCATACAACTACTGAAGAATTTACCTTGGTGGGGACGCCTAGTTCAAGCAGTGACGCAACTATGTAGGCAGTCATGGTCACTTTATCAGCAACTCCACCTAAAACACACCAGTATATTGGATTTAGCACAGTCTCAGCCCTCGAGTCCATTAGAGCATTTGAAGTAACATGTGACCACCTTCATTTCATTGTGGTACAGGGTTCCCTGCTGCATGAAACAGCCGTCTGAAGCCTGCTTACTGATCAACCAATCCTTTGCACTCTGCAGGACATTTGGGTCAACGAAGATAAATTGTCTCGCAAGACCAAAAGACCTCAGGACAAAGGCAGTCAACCTGGCCATGGAGAAGTTGTCACAAAATAAACTTACACGCCGCTGGTTCCACAGATTATACACCCACGTAGAACTGTGAGACACTCACCAGGAATTGGATTCATCATAACCAAAGGTGCTATATGAACCATCAGTGTGCCTGTAGTTCAGTTGTCCTTGGTATCCTGTTCAGGACAACAAAATAAAAAATTAGTCTGATGCGCTCCTACGGGAAGAGCGTCTCAGACTACCGCGCCCTGCAACATCTCCACCTCTCTGAAGGTAGCCTGTGGCAGTCTCTCGGATGGCTGCAGTGAGTTGCCCTGTGATGCCCAGGTACTGCATGATGTAAATATTGGGAGCAAGACCACCCATATTCTGTTCTCCACAGCCAGATGGCATTCGTAACAACCCATCTACATTCTTCAGTGCACGGCCCATTAGGTCTCCTATGAGTGAGAGAAACAAGAGGTCAATCCAAAAAGCAAAACCCACATCAGAAGCTCAAGTGAACAGACCACTTTACCAAGGACTGAAACAGAGCATCTGGCTGACCCCCGGATCACGTTTAATGGAAACGTCAGAGTCACGTCTTCAGAAAGAACGTTTCCTATGGACCAAACAGAGTGGATCAGCATTGAGCGCTGGGCTAATGTTTGGCTGTACAGGGAGAATGTATTGGGGAATCATTGAATACAGACAAACCCTTTGGACACAGTAACCAACTCTGGGTGTTTGTCCTTTCAATGCCTTCAGCCTAAAAAGCAATAAGACACCACATCAGTAAAAAAAAAAAAAAAAAAAAAAAAAAAAGCATTCTATTATCCAGAAAGACAGTGAACAGACCAGGACAAGTAGATGTTGAGTGACTACGTCAATGCGTCCTCTCGTCGGCACGGTCACTGCCTCAGTGCCGCAGCGAGTCTGGGATGGTTCAGCTGAAGCATTGACAGTCACAGTGACAGTTCCTGCAGTGACAGACAGGTGGAGAGTTAGGATACTGTAAACCGCATTTTAAGTTGCAATCATGATCACTGCTCAGCTATCAAGCATAAACTTTGCGATAATTAAGTCATGAGCTTAACCATTGTGCAGCCTTATAAAATGGAACACCACAAACTTTGAGAGAGACAGATGGCCCAAAACTGACCAAGAACAGAAGCTGTGAAAACCCATTGAAAGGTTTTTCTCCCATTGGCACAGAGACAGGACGAATATGGATCAGTCCATGGTTTCAGAGTGAAAGCGGAGGACTGAGCTGGAGTTACTCGAACCTGCCAAACGACAGTGCACATTAGGCAAAGACACCGTGAGCTCTATACAGATCCATTATAAATGACAGACCATGAGGCACTTGGCTTGGTAGTTGAAGACAGTGGCTTTCAGCTCAAAAGACTCCCCACGGACAATGGAGTACGGCAGGGTGAGCTCCAGGAAGAAGGGCTGGAAGACCGTCAGCAGTGCAGGAGGAGCCAGACCGAAACCATTTGAGGACAGGCAGAATGCCTCCGTCTCCCATGTGGTGATGGTGTCAGGAACAGTGAGGGGAACTTGTGTGGATCCAGAGTCTCTAAAGAGGGGGAAAATAAATAAAATCCACACCACTCAATATCCCTTCCCAATACCAAATTATTCCTATGAATATTTAAGACGAGCATTTTGTGGAGGCTGAAACAATAGTGGATTCTCTAATTTTCATGAATCCCGAGGTGTGAGCTAAATCCAGCGGTGTAGACTAACACTTTGAAGTGACGCTAAAAGGAGAGAGGACATCACTTCACTTGATTCAATCCCCCTGTCATCATGCATTTTCCTTGCATCCTTCCCTCCAGGGAAAGCCAAGATGCGAGAAAAAGGAAATGAGGATGCACAAATAAGAATTAAGCACCCAGAAGGTAGAAAGGTAACGATTATGGCAAGTGGCTTTACACGAGTCAACTGCTGAAATAAAGAGGTCACCAACCCCACTTCAGTCAGTTGCCAGATCCATGTTTCTGGAAAGTAAGTCCTGACTGTCACGTCATAGGCAGAGCTGCTCTCGCTTCCACTTTGCGCATGTAGAGGAGCAGCCATTGGAGCCCCTGCATAGGGCTGACTTCCAAAGTATGCTGAAATGGAGACTACAAGTTATTGCTTTTGCATGCATTTTAGTTCTGAAGTTACAGAGGACCTCAGGCCGTCTTTATGCATTTATATATAAAACCCTGCAACAACTTGAACAAATGAAATAACCTCAAGTTCAAGTCATACAGAAATCCTCTTCATGGGAAAAATAAAATTAAAAAAATAAACCTACGTCTGTTACGATAATATAGCAGGCCCTTGTACGTCAGGCACTCAGGTTCTCGTACATTCAGGTTTGTTGCAAGCTTCAGCCCCACACTCTGCCAGAGCGACAAAACAAAGATTAAGTTGAATACTACAGGGTCCTTGATTTCAGGGACTACATGGTCATGATTTTGTACCTGGAAACTTTTATAGGCATGATCTGTAGGAACAGCTCGACGGGCTCGAAAACTAAGACACTCCTGTTCATCCTCAGTTTTGTATGGGTAACCTGGCTGCAGTCGCACCAGGAGCATGTTGAACACCTGGGTCCATGGAGCAATACTGTGTTGGTGTCACAGGTTTCAGGAAGATTTAACTAATTGCACTAACATTTGGTCTGTTATGGCCACAAGTTTAAAAAAAAAAAAAAAAAAAAAGTTTTTAAAGTGTAACAGCCACATAATAGTATAGATTTGCCCGACTGATCCATCAGCAGGAGACTCAAATCCCAAAGATTTGAAAAAAAAAAAAAAAAAAAAAAAAAAAAAAAAACAGGAAAACATGGGTACCATTTCTGCACTCAGGGGTCTTCCTGGCTTCATGATCTGGATGCCCTGATCTACAGCACTGACACCACACAGAGATCCTGCTTGAGCAGAAACAGTCAGAACATTTCCCTCAGCAGGAATGGCTGTGGCAGGAGAGAACTGTAGAGACACCTGAAACAAGGACCAAGACACTGTAGGACATGTCACCATTCCCCACTCGCAGCCAAAAGATGCTAGTGCACGTCATACCTTGTTTTGGAAACACATTTCAGTGTCAAAAGCTGCTCTACCAACAACTACATCCTCACTGGGCAAAACACAGTAGACCAGAATCTGCACCGCTGGAGCCACATCAACACTGATAGACAGCTGGAACGACACGGAGCCACTCGTGACCGCATTAGAAGCCCTCGCTGTGACTGTTTGAAATCCATGGAGGACAATCACTCCTCTGGACAAGACCTGAAAAAAAAAAAAAAAAAAAAAACCAGTGTATAAAATGTGCCAGAGCACAAAAAAAAAACCGCCACAATTGATAGTTTTAGTCACCATATAGATGATGTCAGCATTGTAGTCGCCAGTTTCACCAACAAAAGAATACTTCACGGTCACTGGAATCGTAGCACCACATTTGAGCGGCTGCTCGGGCGTCACTATAGTCAGTTCACTGAATGTTGGGTTGTCAGGAGAAACAGGTTGGAGAAGCTGCTGAAGTACCCTCATATCCGTACTGAAGTATGGAGATTTGGAATCATAATACATTTCTGGAGTTGCACTTGCCTGGGGAATAATGAAAGGCATTGAAGTCTTGTGAGAGAAGTTGTCACTTAAAAATGAGAAAGGACAAATCATACCACCAGATTGAGATCCGCCATAGGCATAAGACTAGCAGTGTCGAGGGAGAACGTGGCCAGTCCCTTCTGGTTTGTGGTAAGATTTAGTAGCACATCATCAGGCCAGCTGTTACCATACAGGAGATACACCTCTTTGTTTGCAATTGGAGTCCCATTGGATGAAGACGCCAAGATCTTTAGGGAAAAACAAAAGGCTAGGAACAAGAACCAATGTGCAGGCTTATGTAATGTGATGAACTTTTACTTGCCTTCCCAGCAATCATTGATCCAGAGCTAAAAGACTCTGGGAGCTCCACAAATGTGATCTTCCCAACTTCAAACGTAATCAACACAGTTGTGGATTTTGATACAACTACATCTGGGAAGAAAAATAGAGGCACCAAATAAAAACAATTCACTGAAGACAGCGATTCAAATCAGCCAGTAGCTCACCCGTTCCGCCTCAGTGACATTCAAGTTAACAAGAAACAGATCTTCCATGTTATCCTTAAATTCAGCGGTGAAAAATACTGATGTATTGAAGGTAAGGGAGGCACAGCCAGTGGCATTCATCTGGTTGCAGAACAAAGACAGTCATATTAAAAGTCAAGCAGAATAAAAACCTTGCCCTGTATGGTAGGTCACACCTTTATGGTTTTATTCAGGCAGCGACGGGGTCAAATCAGGAACCGCAACATATGGATACGGCTTGCGGCACACTTCCACTAAAGCCTGACCAGGTACAGGTTGGCCATAAGTGTATCTGGGTAAGAATTACGAGAATGAGATCAAGAACCAACCACAAGAAAAGAAAAAAGCTTTACTCACTTGGCACAAGCCTCAACTTTCAGTCCCACATCTGCAACGCTGTATGTCTGTGGTGTTTTTACGGTAACGTCAAACTTGGGTAAAACTAAACCAGAAACAAACTGCTTAATTAGGACCTCAGGTCTGCAGTTGTACTTTTGCACTTGAGCAATGACTTACCATATTTTTTCACCTCAAAGCCTTTGGCAATAACTTGGTCACCAATAAGGGCCTTTAGCGTATACATCCCTATCTGAGCCTCTGGGTTTAACTCGTGAGAAAGCTGCAAGATCCATCCCGTTGAGGAAACGTTTGTCCACTGACCAATGCGGTTATTATTATTATCCTATGGGGGGGTGGGGGGGGGAGACACCTTATATTAATAGCTCAGAAAAAGAAACTGCTTTATTTCTGCATGGTTTAGATTTGCAGTGTAACATCCATTCAAAAGACTTGCTCTGGAGCAAATTCTCACCTCCACTACCACCAGACTGTACTGCAAAAAAGAAAATCGTAATATTAAACATTATATACTGATGAAACATCAGGGTGTGCACATCTAAAAAAAAAAAAAACCTGCATTTAACTTGTACACCATTTAAAGACCATGGCTATGACAGACAGAGACACTTACCATTTGATCAAGGGGCACAAATTTGTCAGTCATGGTCACAACTCTGAAATTCACTGCAAAAGGGAAAAATACAGAAACACAGCCATTACATAAAGAAACTGAAAGTGTAGAATAGCCATTACACTACAAGCTCTGATCACTTCTAATAGTCAACCAAGGGTCAATCACAGCTCACCCATTTGTCCTGGATTGTAGATGGGTTTGTCTGTTTGGATGAAGGTCAGAGGT
Source organism: Paracanthobrama guichenoti (assembly GCA_018749465.1). Lineage (NCBI taxonomy): Eukaryota > Metazoa > Chordata > Actinopteri > Cypriniformes > Gobionidae > Paracanthobrama > Paracanthobrama guichenoti. Next base: position 18,795 of record JAGHMJ010001554.1, read on the forward strand.
AGATAAGATCTGAACATGACCTTCCGCTCTTCTGTCATTTTGAAGACCCTCCCTTGGACTTCCACCTTCAACTTCTGCACGGATTCTCCATCGACTTGAGGAGCCTGTAGAGAAACAGGTTAACACAAAAACCAGAAAAAGTGCTGCATGTGCCACACAATGACAAACCTGGAAATTAAAACAGCGGTGAAACGCTGTTGAAGAACTCTGCTGCACAAGTTTAGTTGTCCTATTTGTGTCAAGCAGAGAAACGGTCATTGTGAGACTCTCATTGGGTTTTAAGAGGCTAGCACACAATTTGACATCAGAGCCAGACTCAAGCAATGCAGGAAACGTCACCAAGAAGGCTCTGTGAAAACAGTCAGACATTCAATATCATAAATCAGATCAGAACACATTCATGCAAGTGTATGGTCACAAAAGTAGTTGCCATAATGTTGTACTAGAGACTAAGAACAAGTTGTTTTGCCAAGAAGTGCACAAACTTTGAAGAATCAGATTAAAACCAAAAGAAGGATGTGTTCATGCCCTTCAAAGCCCATTTACTTACGGTCCTGATCTCTGTCCTCAACAGCAAAGATGAAAAGAGCTAAAAGAAGCCCTTTCCAAACACAAGTCTCCCTCACAGCCATTGATAAGCCTCAGCCAAGACTAGAACAAAATCAGGTGTCTCTTTCAGAAACCCTGCAACACTTTACTGAGTTCTACTCAACAGCTTCTCTCCAGCAGCTGCACTGATATTGATATATGCACTGACAACTTTTAATTGTCAGGAGGAATTCATTAAGCTCGTTAATTTCAATGATTAACCTCTAACCTGGAATTAATTTTGTCTGTTTATTACACCGTTTGCAGTGCAGAAGCAGCACAGACTCATTGTGCTTTCGCATATGACGTGTTTGTATTGTGCAACAGATCCTACGGTGGCTGTACAACACAAACACGATATTTATTAATTATTTTTATTTAAAATACAAAAGTTATTACTTAAAATGATTTTTCAACATTGTGATTCTCGTTGCACACAGTACAGTTATACAATAGTTTGTTTGTTTGTTATTAAGCACTTTTACGCAACTGACCATATCTAAAATGCAAAGGCATCACAACCATAAAAACACAACACTAAAACCACACTTAAAATAACAGCGAAATAAACCTCTCAGTTTTAACACACAAACAATTTCTATACCCCGTTAAATGCTAATGCGAGGAGATATTCCTTAACCTTGTGTTTAAAAACACTTAATGTGGGTGCCGATCTGAGAGAAAAGGGTAAATCATTCCAAATCTCCACTTCTCCGTTTAGTTCTAGGTATGGTCAAAACCAGCTGGTCAGCTGACCTTAAAGACCGTTTTGGTTCGTATTTCTCAATCAAATTCACCAAATGCAATGGAGCCATACTATGCAATGATTTATAAACAACAACCAAAATGTTAAACTTTATTCTGTAATCGATCGGTAGCCATTGTAAAAGAACTCAAACTGGAGCAATATGGTCTCTCTTACGAGTACCTGTCAAAAGCCTCGCAGCAGCATTCTGGGCCAGTTGTAAGCGCTTAAGCAATGATTTGTTTATGCCGACATATAGTGAGCTGCAGTAATCTAACCTTGTAAATACAAAAGCAAACTTGGACAAAAATGGTTTTGCCTTCGCTATTAATCTAAAGTGATAAAAACAGGACAAGTTTCTCAAACTTGAGATCACTGTCAAAAAGAGCTCCTAAACTTCACACTGATTGCTTACAGAAGGGGCTAGACCGCCCAGATCAGCAAAATTATTTGGGACTCCAAACCACACAACTTCAGTTTTATCTTCATTCAGTTTTAAAAAATGTAAAGATAGCCATGATTTGATGTCATGTATACAGTCCCACAAACGCAGCGCACAGCGGTCAGCACAGGTGAAGCCATATCCGATTGGTGAAGCCAATCAGGTAATTGGTGCCATATCCTTTCTGTGTGCAAAAGCTAGCTCCGTCCATTGATGATTTAATATCCAAAAGCGTTTGCTGGTCATAAGTTAACAAGGCAGAGGAGTTTATCACACAGAGAGACATAATCACGAACAGAACAAAGACAGACTACTTGAAGCGAGAGCGGCATACCACGTGCCACACATTTTTTTATTAAGTACTCAACTGAACAAAATATATAACACTGGCCTAGTGGTTTTGGATATTTTACTGCAAAATCTTACAAATCGCACCATTAATGTTTACCTAATATATATATATATATATATATATATATATATATATATATATATATATATATATATATATATATATATATATATATATATATATATATATATATATATATATATATATATATATATATATATATATATATATATAGCATACTGCACTATATTTACTTACCTCTCTGAATGAACTCCAAAGTAGTGGCTTCTTCCACTTGGTACTCGATGTTAAGCTAAAACTGATTTTGGTGTCAGTGACAATAGTAGATGGAGCTTTTCTCAATTTAAAAGGATAGTTTACCCAGAAATGACAATCATCATTTAGTTACCCTTTATTATTCAAGAGTTATTTGAGGAGATGTTAAGCAGAATGTTAAACATGGAGAGCTATGAATAAAGCAACATGTTTCTGCCTTGGCGATTTATGTAGGAAACCACTGTTGTGTTGTCCGTCTGTGTGGACTAGGACATGATGACCCGAAAGACGTGGTAGGAAGGTCTTGAGGGCTAACACTACTGCCAGCATTTTTAGGCTGTTTATGTGCAACCGTGACTCGTGTTCGACCACGAGCCAAAGGCCGGTTCGCCCCTTTGCACAGAGTGCCACAACCCATGTTGGAGGCGTCCGTGGTGATCACCATTCGTCTTGAAACTGTCCCCAAGTTCACCCCTGACTCGTAGAGGCAGGGTTTTGACCAAGGGGCCAGGGCTTTGACACAACCGTGGCCCACCTTGACCCGAAGTTGGCCTGAATGCCAAGCTTAGGAGGAACCCGTGGTTTCAACCAGTACTGCAGGGGTGCATGTGCAGCATACCCAGTGGAAGTACTGGAGAAGCTGATGCCATAAGGCCTAGCATTCTCTGAAAGGTTCTCAGGTGTCTGTTGGTCCCCGTTTTGAAAGAGCGTGCGAGCTGCTGGATAGTCAGAGCGCTTGTTCGACAGTCACACCTCATTTGTGTGGAGTCTAAAATCGCCCCAGGAAAGAGATTCTCTGCCTGGAAAGCAACAAACTCTTGGCTGTATTTATTCTGAGACCCAGACATTCTAGGTGGCTGAGTAGCACAGATTTGTGAGATTCTAATTCCGCCTCTGACCGGCCAGAATGATCCACTCATCGAGGTAGTTCAAAATGTGCATTCCCATTTGTCTTAAAGGGAGAGAGCTGCATCCATGCACTTCGTGGAAGTGCGGGGCCAGGGACAGACGAATGGTAGGACTGTGTGCTGGTAGACCTTCCCGTCGAACGTGAATCTCAAGAACGGTCTGTGATGGGGAGTAACTTGGATATGAGAGTAAGCATCTTTCAGATCCACTGAGAAAACCAGTCCATCGGGCGAACCTGCGCAATGATCTGTCTCAGCGTTAACATTCTGAACATCCTTTCAGATGTCTGAGGTCTAGGATGGGCCTGAGGCCACCATCTTTTTGGGGACGAGACTGTAAAAAGCCTGACTCGCTCTGGGCTGGAGGCACCACCTCTATGTCCCCTTTTTCAATAGGCTTTTCACTTCAGTTTTGAGGACGTGAGACACGTTGCTCTCCACTGAAGTGTGTAATATGCCGGCAAAACGGCGTGGTTTGCGGCGGGTTGGAGTGAGTAACCTCATTGTATTGTGTTTATGACCCATTGTGATACACCAGGGATGGCTTTCCAAGTCTCGGCCCGGTCACACAGGGGTTTTATAGTGTCAGTGTTGGCGCACTGCTGGCGCTTTCGTGGCGTGGTGTTTTTGAGATCACGGAAAGCCTCCTGATCTGGTCTCATCCAT
>JAGHMJ010001555.1:0-50000 GCA_018749465.1 Paracanthobrama guichenoti
TTTGAATGGATGTTACACTGCAAATCTAAACCATGCAGAAATAAAGCAGTTTCTTTTTCTGAGCTATTAATATAAGGTGTCTCCCCACCCCCCATAGGATAATAATAATAACGCATTGGTCAGTGGACAAAGCGTTTCCTCAGCGGGATGGATCTTGCAGCTTTCTCACTGAGTTAAACCCAGAGGCTCAGATAGGGATGTATCGCTAAAGGCCCTTATTGGTGACCAAGTTATTGCCAAAGGCTTTGAGGTGGAAAAATATGGTAAGTCATTGCTCAAGTGCAAAAGTACAACTGCAGACCTGAGGTCCTAATTAAGCAGTTTGTTTCTGGTTTAGTTTTACCCAAGTTTGACGTTACCGTAAAAACACCACAGACATACAGCGTTGCAGATGTGGGACTGAAAGTTGAGGCTTGTGCCAAGTGAGTAAAGCTTTTTTCTTTTCTTGTGGTTGGTTCTTGATCTCATTCTCGTAATTCTTACCCAGATACACTTATGGCCAACCTGTACCTGGTCAGGCTTTAGTGGAAGTGTGCATAAGCCGTATCCATATGTTGCGGTTCCTGATTTGACCCGTCGCTGCCTGAATAAAACCATAAAGGTGTGACCTACCATACAGAGCAAGGTTTTTATTCTGCTTGACTTTAATATGACTGTCTTTGTTCTGCAACCAGATGAATGCCACTGGCTGTGCCTCCCTTACCTTCAATACATCAGTATTTTTCACCGCTGAATTTAAGGATAACATGGAAGATCTGTTTCTTGTTAACTTGAATGTCACTGGCGGAACGGGTGAGCTACTGGCTGATTTGAATCGCTGTCTTCAGTGAATTGTTTTTATTTGGTGCCTCTATTTTTCTTCCCAGATGTAGTTGTATCAAAATCCACAACTGTGTTGATTACGTTTGAAGTTGGGAAGATCACATTTGTGGAGCTCCCAGAGTCTTTTAGCTCTGGATCAATGATTGCTGGGAAGAGCAAGTAAAGTTCATCACATTACATAAGCCTGCACATTGGTTCTTGTTCCTAGCCTTTTGTTTTCCCCTAAAGATCTTGGCGTCTTCATCCAATGGGACTCCAATTGCAAACAAAGAGGTGTATCTCCTGTATGGTAACAGCTGGCCTGATGATGTGCTACTAAATCTTACCACAAACCAGAAGGGACTGGCCACGTTCTCCCTCGACACTGCTAGTCTTATGCCTATGGCGGATCTCAATCTGGTGGTATGATTTGTCCTTTCTCATTTTTAAGTGACAACTTCTCTCTACAAGACTTCAATGCCTTTCATTATTCCCCAGGCAAGTGCAACTCCAGAAATGTATTATGATTCCAAATCTCCATACTTCAGTGCGGATATGAGGGTGCTTCAGCAGCTTCTCCAACCTGTTTCTCCTGACAACCCAACATTCAGTGAACTGACTATAGTGACGCCTTGAGCAGCCGCTCAAATGTGGTGCTACGATTCCAGTGACCGTGAAGTATTCTTTTGTTGGTGAAACTGGCGACTACAATGCTGACATCATCTATATGGTGACTAAAACTATCAATTGTGGCGGTTTTGTGCTCTGGCACATTTTATACACTGGTCTTTTTTTTTTTTTTTTTTTTTTTTCAGGTCTTGTCCAGAGGAGTGATTGTCCTCCATGGATTTCAAACAGTCACAGCGAGGGCTTCTAATGCGGTCACGGTGGCTCCGTGTCGTTCCAGCTGTCTATCAGTGTTGATGTGGCTCCAGCGGTGCAGATTCTGGTCTACTGTGTTTTGCCCAGTGAGGATGTAGTTGTTGGTAGAGCAGCTTTTGACACTGAAATGTGTTTCCAAAACAAGGTATGACGTGCACTAGCATCTTTTGGCTGCGAGTGGGGAATGGTGACATGTCCTACAGTGTCTTGGTCCTTGTTTCAGGTGTCTCTACAGTTCTCTCCTGCCACAGCCATTCCTGCTGAGGGAAATGTTCTGACTGTTTCTGCTCAAGCAGGATCTCTGTGTGGTGTCAGTGCTGTAGATCAGGGCATCCAGATCATGAAGCCAGGAAGACCCCTGAGTGCAGAAATGGTACCCATGTTTTCCTGTTGGACTTTTTTTTTTTTTTTTCAAATCTTTGGGATTTGAGTCTCCTGCTGATGGATCAGTCGGGCAAATCTATACTATTATGTGGCTGTTACACTTTAAAAACTTTTTTTTTTTAAACTTGTGGCCATAACAGACCAAATGTTAGTGCAATTAGTTAAATCTTCCTGAAACCTGTGACACCAACACAGTATTGCTCCATGGACCCAGGTGTTCAACATGCTCCTGGTGCGACTGCAGCCAGGTTACCCATACAAAACTGAGGATGAACAGGAGTGTCTTAGTTTTCGAGCCCGTCGAGCTGTTCCTACAGATCATGCCTATAAAAGTTTCCAGGTACAAAATCATGACCATGTAGTCCCTGAAATCAAGGACCCTGTAGTATTCAACTTAATCTTTGTTTGTCGCTCTGGCAGAGTGTGGGGCTGAAGCTTGCAACAAACCTGAATGTACGAGAACCTGAGTGCCTGACGTTACAAGGGCCTGCTATATTATCGTAACAGGCGTAGGTTTATTTTTTTAATTTTATTTTTCCCATGAAGAGGATTTCTGTATGACTTGAACTTGAGGTTATTTCATTTGTTCAAGTTGTTTGCAGGGTTTTATATATAAATGCATAAAGACGGCCTGAGGTCCTCTGTAACTTCAGAACTAAAATGCATGCAAAAGCAATAACTTGTAGTCTCTATTTCAGCATACTTTGGAAGTCAGCCCTATGCAGGGGCTCCAATGGCTGCTCCTCTACATGCGCAAAGTGGAAGCGAGAGCAGCTCTGCCTATGGCGTGACAGTCAGGACTTACTTTCCAGAAACATGGATCTGGCAACTGACTGAAGTGGGGTTGGTGACCTCTTTATTTCAGCAGTTGACTCGTGTAAAGCCACTTGCCATAATCGTTACCTTTCTACCTTCTGGGTGCTTAATTCTTATTTGTGCATCCTCATTTCCTTTTTCTCTCGCATCTTGGCTTCCTGGAGGGAAGGATGCAAGAAAAATGCATGATGACAGAGGATTGAATCAAGTGAAGTGATGTCCTCTCTCCTTTTAGCGTCACTTCAAAGTGTTAGTCTACACCGCTGGATTTAGCTCACACCTCGGGATTCATGAAAATTAGAGAATCCACTATTGTTTCAGCCTCCACAAAATGCTCGTCTTAAATATTCATAGGAATAATTTGGTATTGGGAAGGATATTGAGTGGTGTGGATTTTATTTATTTTTTCCCCTCTTTAGAGACTCTGGATCCACACAAGTTCCCCTCACTGTTCCTGACACCATCACCACATGGGAGAGCGGAGGCATTCTGCCTGTCCTCAAATGGTTTTCGGTCTGGCTCCTCCTGCACTGCTGACGGTCTTCCAGCCTTCTTCCTGGAGCTCACCCTGCCGTACTCCATTGTCCGTGGGGAGTCTTTTGAGCTGAAAGCCACTGTCTTCAACTACCAAGCCAAGTGCCTCATGGTCTGTCATTTATAATGGATCTGTATAGAGCTCACGGTGTCTTTGCCTAATGTGCACTGTCGTTTGGCAGGTTCGAGTAACTCCAGCTCAGTCCTCCGCTTTCACTCTGAAACCATGGACTGATCCATATTCGTCCTGTCTCTGTGCCAATGGGAAAAAACCTTTCAATGGGTTTTCACAGCTTCTGTTCTTAGTCAGTTTTGGGCCATCTGTCTCTCTCAAAGTTTGTGGTGTTCCATTTTATAAGGCTGCACAATGGTTAAGCTCATGACTTAATTATCGCAAAGTTTATGCTTGATAGCTGAGCAGTGATCATGATTGCAACTTAAAATGCGGTTTACAGTATCCTAACTCTCCACCTGTCTGTCACTGCAGGAACTGTCACTGTGACTGTCAATGCTTCAGCTGAACCATCCCAGACTCGCTGCGGCACTGAGGCAGTGACCGTGCGACGAGAGGGACGCATTGACGTAGTCACTCAACATCTACTTGTCCTGGTCTGTTCACTGTCTTTCTGGATAATAGAATGCTTTTTTTTTTTTTTTTTTTTTTTTTTTTTACTGATGTGGTGTCTTATTGCTTTTTAGGCTGAAGGCATTGAAAGGACAAACACCCAGAGTTGGTTACTGTGTCCAAAGGGTTTGTCTGTATTCAATGATTCCCCAATACATTCTCCCTGTACAGCCAAACATTAGCCCAGCGCTCAATGCTGATCCACTCTGTTTGGTCCATAGGAAGCGTTCTTTCTGAAGACGTGACTCTGACGTTTCCATTAAACGTGATCCGGGGGTCAGCCAGATGCTCTGTTTCAGTCCTTGGTAAAGTGGTCTGTTCACTTGAGCTTCTGATGTGGGTTTTGCTTTTTGGATTGACCTCTTGTTTCTCTCACTCATAGGAGACCTAATGGGCCGTGCACTGAAGAATGTAGATGGGTTGTTACGAATGCCATCTGGCTGTGGAGAACAGAATATGGGTGGTCTTGCTCCCAATATTTACATCATGCAGTACCTGGGCATCACAGGGCAACTCACTGCAGCCATCCGAGAGACTGCCACAGGCTACCTTCAGAGAGGTGGAGATGTTGCAGGGCGCGGTAGTCTGAGACGCTCTTCCCGTAGGAGCGCATCAGACTAATTTTTTATTTTGTTGTCCTGAACAGGATACCAAGGACAACTGAACTACAGGCACACTGATGGTTCATATAGCACCTTTGGTTATGATGAATCCAATTCCTGGTGAGTGTCTCACAGTTCTACGTGGGTGTATAATCTGTGGAACCAGCGGCGTGTAAGTTTATTTTGTGACAACTTCTCCATGGCCAGGTTGACTGCCTTTGTCCTGAGGTCTTTTGGTCTTGCGAGACAATTTATCTTCGTTGACCCAAATGTCCTGCAGAGTGCAAAGGATTGGTTGATCAGTAAGCAGGCTTCAGGCGGCTGTTTCATGCAGCAGGGAACCCTGTACCACAATGAAATGAAGGTGGTCACATGTTACTTCAAATGCTCTAATGGACTCGAGGGCTGAGACTGTGCTAAATCCAATATACTGGTGTGTTTTAGGGTGGAGTTGCTGATAAAGTGACCATGACTGCCTACATAGTTGCGTCACTGCTTGAACTAGGCGTCCCCACCAAGGTAAATTCTTCAGTAGTTGTATGAACTCCTTGAAGATGACCTTTTTCTGGCTTTCGTCTGATATCTGCTTTGCTTTCAGGATCCTGTCATTACCAACGCTCTATTCTGCTTGAGGCCTGTTGTTGGGAACCTGGGAAACACTTATGCAACAGCTCTGCTGGCCTACACCTTCAGTCTAGCTGGAGAGACCACCACTCGCTCACAGCTTCTAACCACCTTGAACAACCGTGCCATTTCTGAAGGTAAGATTTACCAGCCTCTTGTTTTAAGGTGTTCAGGTTCTTTGGCATCAACGTTCTTCCCTCTCATCCTAAGGCGTTAAGCTCCATTGGTCTCAGACGACATCTGGTGACACTCTGGCAGTGGAGATCAGCTCTTATGTTCTGCTAGCAGTCCTCACAGTTCAGCCCCTCACAACGGCTAATCTGAGCTATGCTAACCCGCATTGTCAACTGGCTGGTGACCCAGCAGAATCCCTATGGCGGCTTCTCCTCCACCCAGGTGCCTCTGACTTCCCAACATGAGTGACATCTCGTATGTATATGTTAACCTGGTGCCTTATTTTTAGGACACAGTGGTGGCTCTTCATGCCCTCTCGGTGTATGCTGCTCAAGTGTTCAAGTTGGATGGCTCCAGCACTGTTACTGTGCAGTCATCAGTGGTAAGAGGAGACTCTTATAGCTTCAGTGTGAATCAGGACAACAGGCTGTTGTATCAGGAGAAGCCGCTGAAGAATGTTCCTGGCAAATATAGTGTTAAAGCATCAGGATCCACTTGTGTGTCTGTGCAGGTCTGTATGACCCTCCCCTTTCAGTTTCTATTGTGCACATCCTAATTCTGTTTACTTTGCAATCATAGATTGTATGCTTCTACAACATCCCGACACCTACCACAGTTGCCAGCATGCTGACGGTTGAAGCAAATGTAAAGGGAAAACTGCCAACTGCTAGGAGCCAATCTCCTGTTGAACTTCACTGTGAAGTAAGAACAGCTTTGACTGTTAAAATCCCCTCGTTTCTTGATCCTGTTGACTGAACCCCTTTATTCTTCCATCCTCATTAAGATACAATGGTGCAAAAGCAAGTACTAACATGGTTATCGAGGCGTTAAACTCCTGTCAGGCTTCACGGCAGATGCGTCACTGGTTCGTATGTAAGATTTTAGGAAGTCCTAAGCTGCTGGAAGCTCCTTCAGATGTAATTCTGTAAATTATTGTCTCTCCCCAGCTTGGTTCTCCACCCCAATCGCTTTGCCCGCTAGTGGAGCGCGGGTTGATGCTGAAGATGATCATGTCCTAGTGTATCTGAAAGGGGTGAGCACATTGCCTATATTAGCTGCCATCTTCACCATGCATGTTCATCTGTGCTGCTGTTCGTCTCTTCTGTCTTGCAGGTTCTCAAAGGCTTCCCTATTACTTGCGCACTACAACTGAAACAGGTTCTTGCAGTGAAAAATCTCAAGCCAGCAGTTATCAAAGTTTATGACTACTATCAGACAAGTATGCTTTCATCATTGGCTGAACTTCCTGTAGAACTGCCTTTATGCTAAAGCTATTTCCTTGTCCTCTTTCAGGTGATCAGTTTGAGACCACATACACGTCCCCCTGTTCATGATTGTGCTGTAGAACAAAGCAAATAAAACTTGTTTTTATACAATTTAATGATTGTGTTGCTTGTTTCTGTGGATGTAAAGTTTGTTTGCTGGAAGTCAACTTTGTCACAGGAAAAATATAAATTCATGAAGGGGCACGTAATCTGCATTTCAGCGAGTACAGTCATGTGGGGAACAGATGGGGTTGACCTGGGCTGTCTAACTGGGGGACCAGTCAGTTTCCGTGGAGGTCCTGCATGGGTTGGCCAATATTACATGAATGAAGCATGCACACTACATGGTGTACATTCTTCAGCCACAGCCTTACATGAAATCAACTGAAGAGAAGACACAATTTCAGCAGAGGATTCTACACAAGTCACCTTTATTTATATAGCGCTTTTAACTAGTCCAATTGTTTCAAAGCAGCTTCATTGTTAACAGGAAAGTAATGCAACAGAATTGCAACAATGGTGAAACGGTGTTATCCAGCTAATTTCAAGTATCATATAGTGTCAATGCAGGCAGATCGGTACTCTAGATGACATTTTGTGTCTTGTGTTTGGGGGGTGGACCTTGGGAGAAACCAGGCTCAGTCGGGGTGCCAGTTCTCCTCTGGCCGACGAACAAACAGTGTATGATTTATACACTCACCTTTTACATGGAATGTGAAAATGGAGACACCAGCCACCATAGTCACATGTTTACCGGGAGCCAGAGCGCATGACATCAATGCACATTTAAAAGTGCTGGTTAAAGCTAATCGTAAATTCTCTAAGATTATTATACATGTCAGCACTAACGATGTTTGACTTCGCAAGTTGGAGATCACCAAAATTTAACATTTAAAGAGGTGTGTGAACTCGCAAGTATGATGGCAGATGCAGTTTTTTGTTCTGGTCCGCTCCCTGTTAAAAGGAGTGATGAGATACTATCATCACTCAATGGCTGGTTGTCTAAGTGGTGTCCGCAAAATAACATGGGGTTCATAGACAATTGGAAAAGCTTTTGGGGCAGACCTGACCTGTTGAAGAGGGATGGCATCCATCCTTGGAGTGGTGCCGCTCTTCTCTCTAGTAATTTGGCACAGTCTTAGAGCTAAACCTTGACTAACTGGGGCCCAGGTCAGGAAGCAGCCGGACTGGCTTACCCGACCGTCTGCTAGCTGTCTCCCGTTACAGAAGTCAGATAAATCCCAACACATAGAGACTCTTTCACCTAGATATTATCACACAGACTGTGTCTGTTCCCCGAATTAGTAAATACAAAAAACCATCAAGACCATTCAACAGTAGAAACTTAATTGATGTCCAACAAATAAACAACAGATATAATACAGATAATCAAATGATAAAGCTTGGGTTGCTGAATATTCGATCCCTTTCCCCAAAAGCGCTTATTGTTAATGATATGATTACAGATAATAATCTAGATGTGCTGTGTTTGACAGAAACCTGGCTAAAACCTGATGACTACATTACTTTAAATGAGTCCACCCCACAAGATTATTGTTATAAACACGAGCCGTGTCTGAAAAGTAAAGGGGAGGGTTGCACCAGACCCGCGTTTCGACACCAGACCCAGACACCAGACCCAGCCAACGCTCAATCTCAGAATGTGCCAGGCTGTGACGTCATCGTGTGGTGAAACACCGCCTCAACAGAAGAAGAACAATGCCTGATTCTGTAGCCCCGCCCACCGACTCGTGCCTGACATGACATAGGCCTACATAGAGCTAAACTGGATTGAACTTCAACAGCATCAATAAACATGCCGCATTCTGATTCCAATATTATGAATGCATGTGTGGCAGGGGAAGTGACTTCTCTAATTGGCCTGCCTGGGTATGATTGGTAAACCAATGAGGTGCAAGCGCCTGTAGTATTTAAGGACCTTTATTTTGACGGGGTCGTACGGTCCTTTTTGATTCTGGGTTTGCTTTCCTCCGGCACTTCTGTCCCCGTCCCCGTCCCGGTCACCGTCCCCATCACTGTCCCCGTCACTGTCCCCGTCACTGTCCCCATGCCCGTCCCCGTCCCCGTCCCCGTCACCGTGCCCATTCCTGTTCCTGTACAGTTTAGAGCGCCTTTGGTGGCATCTGCGCGGTGGCAAGTTGGTGGCGGAGTGCGCTCAGTATAGCGCCAAGAGCACGTGTTAAACGCTGGCCTATAGACTGATTCACGGTACCTGTTGTGAGTAACCATACAGCTTTGCGTCTGGTGTTTATTCAACCCAAATCGCGCTGTCCTGCTGCTTTCGCTGTATGTGTCGCCAGGGAACCGGCGCACAGTCTGTTAACCCTCTTTTGTTTAGTTTTTTATTATTTTGTGTAATTTGTGTACATTTTTGGTTGTGGCTGTTTGTTAATGTGTGTGTTTCTTTTCACTCCAGGAGCCGGTGTGGAACGGGGGACTAGCTGCTTCATTCAGTGATGTATGTTTCACGGTGTGCTGTGTGTGCTGACACAACTTCCTTATGGTGGTGTCTGATTTGGTATGAATTTGAGGTGGGTTTGAACGACCTCCTGAGTTGCAACTGGCCTTCCTTGTTCCCGCGAAACCTGGCTCTGGAGAGTTATTGTGATGTTGGACATGTCTCACGAGAGAGAGTTTTAATGCTTTTTATAATAAAATATATTTTTGTACCGATACCCTGTCTCACTACATATTCAAGTCAAGTCAAAGTCAGCTTTATTGTCAATTCTGCCATACGTATCTGGATTCCCAGATCAGGTGCGTGGGGCAGAAGAGGGGAGGGTCGGCAGGGTCGGCAGAGTCGGAGAGGAGTTCAATGCCCTGACAGCTTGGGGAATGAAGCTGTCCTTCAGTCTGCTGGTCCTTGCTTGGAGACTGCAAAGCCTCCTCCTGATGGCAGCAGACTGAAGAGGCTGTGCGATGGGTGGGTGGGGTCTCTCGCAATGATGAGGGCTTTGCGGGAGAGGCGGGAGTTATAAATGTCCTGGAGGGGTGGGAGAGAGACACCAACGATCTTCTCAGCTGCTCTCACTATGCGCTGAAGTGCTTTACGGCAGGATGCGTTGCAGGCGCCGTACCACACAGTGATGCAGCTGGTCAGAATGCTCTCGATGGTGCCTCTGTAGAAGGTGCGCATGATGGGGGCTGGGGCTCCGGCTCTTCTCAGCTTGCGGAGAAAGTAGAGTCGCTGCTGTGCTTTCTTGGTCAGTGCTGTGGTGTTGGCGGTCCAGCAGAGGTCCTCTGTGATATGTACACCCAGAAATTTGGTGCTCCTCACCCTTTCCACGGTCACACCGTTGATGGTCAGAGGAGCGTGCTGGGTGTGCATTCTCCTGAAGTCAACAACAATCTCCTTCGTCTTCTCCACGTTCAGAGAGAGATTGTTGTCGCCACACCACCTGGCCAGGCGGCTCACCTCGCTCCTGAAGTTTGTCTCATCATTGTTGCTAATGAGACCAACTACGGTCGTGTCATCCGCAAACTTGATGAAGAGATTGCTGTTGTGTATGGGTGTGCAGTCATGTGTCAGCAGAGTGAAAAGGAGGGGGCTCAACACACATCCCTGAGGGGCTCCAGTGTTCATGATGATGGAGCTGGATGAGTTACTGCCGAACCGAACTGCCTGAGGTCTTCCGTCAGGAAGTCCAGCAACCAGTTGCACATCGATGTGCTGAGTCCCAGCTGTGACAGTTTTTGAGTGAGCTGTAGAGGATGATTGTATTGAATGCTGAACTAAAGTCTATGAACAGCATTCTGACATAAGTGTCTTTATTTTCCAGGTGAGTGAGTGCTGAATGGACGGTGGTGGCGATGGCGTCATCGGTCGAGCGTTTAGACCGATATGCAAATTGGTAGGGGTCCAGGGAGGGGAGGACAGACTTAATGTGGTGCATGACTAGCCGCTCAAAGCACTTCATAAGGATGGGGTAAGTGCGACTGGACGGTAGTCGTTGAAGCAGGATGGAGATGATTTCTTAGGGACTGGAATGATGGTGGTTGCTTTGAAGCATGTGGGGACGACAGCTTGACTCAGTGAGATGTTGAAGATGTCTGTGAAGACATCAGTGAGTTCCTCTGCACAGTCTCTCAATACACGCCCAGGAATGTTGTCAGGACCTGGAGCTTTGCGTGCGTTGACCCTGCTGAGGATCTTCTCACGCTGTCCCTGGGCAGTGACAACATCAGGTCATCGGGAGGAGGTGGTGACTTCTGTGCAGTGGTGCTGTTGTGAGCTTCAAAGCGAGCAAAGAAAGTGTTCAGCTCATTCAGCAGGGGGGTGGAGCTGTCACATGTCCGTGCAGGGGCTTATAATCTGTGATGGTCTGAATACCCTGCCACAGGCTCCTTGTGTCTCTGCTGTCGCTGAAACGATGGGCTATCCTCCTGGAGTACTGTCTCTTAGCCTTCCTGATGCCGCATGACAGGTTGGCCCTTGCTGTCCTCAGGCCCACCTCATCTCCAGCTCTGAAGGCAGCGTTACGCGTCTTCAGAAGTCTGTAGACATTTCCTGTCAGCCACGGTTTTTGGTTGGGCCAGACGGTGATGGTCTTTGTGACTGTTACATCCTCAGTGCACTTGGTGATATAAGAAGTAACAGTCTCTGAGTACTCCTGGATGTCTGTGGTGTTGTGGTAGGTTGCAGCCTGTTTAAACATGTCCCAGTCAGTGGTGTCGAAGCAGTCTTGAAGAGCCTCTGATGACCCTTCAGGCCAGACTTGAATCTGCTTCTGGACTGGTTTGGTGGCTTTCACAAGTGGTCTGTATCCTGGCATTAACATAACAGTGATGTGATCTGAAGCACCCAGGTGGGGGAGGGGAAGGGCTTTGTAAGCTCCTCTCTGTGTAGTGTACACAAAGTCCAGAGTGTTTTTACCACATGTTGGGAAGTCAATGTGTTGATGAATTTTTGGAAGCATGGTTGAAATCTCCAGCCAAGATGAGAAAAGCATCTGGGTGGGCTGTCTGCTGATCACTGATGTGTTTATAAAGATTATTTAGTGCCTCACTCCTGTTGTTGTTGGAGCTGGGGGGGATGTATACAGCAACAAGTATAATAGCTGAATATTCCCGCGGTAGATAAAACGGCCGACATTTAATAATCATAAACTCCACCAGGGGTGAGCAGTGTTTGCAGACCACAACAGCATCGCGGCACCACGCATCATTGGTGTAAACACAGAGTCCGCCGCCGTGGGTCTTACCTCCCTCGACGGGCATTCTGTCCGCCCGATGGCATGTGCGCTGATCGAGCTGAATGGCGCGGTCCGGAACGCTGTTGTTGAGCCATGTTTCCGTGAACACAAAAACACAACAGTCTCTTACAGTCTTCCGAGTAGAGCAAAGAAGACGAAGATCATCCAGTTTATTGTCCAACAAGCGTACGTTAGCGAGAATGATGGTGGGGATAGCCGGCTTGTGTGGTTTAGCCGCTAGCCTGACATGGATACCTCCGCGCTTCCCCCTCTTCTGTTTCCTCTCACCCCGTTTGTGGCGCCTCCACTGTGGGAGAGGTGCAGTAGTGGGGGACGGTGATGGGGTAGGCCCCCGGAGAAGGCCATGATCCCGCAGATCTTGAGTGAGCGCCGATCTTGGATTGAAGACTGTAGTTTTTCCAACCTCGAGCAGAAACTCACGTCTGTAGCTGAGTTTGCAGATGAACGGACGCGACAAGGACGTACAAAAACACTGTGATTTACACGACGAAAAACACAAAAACACCGGTCCGTCGGGAGAGAGAGAAGCCGCAGCGTGTGCACGCGCCGCCATCTTAACCTTTAATATTCCTTTACCTTCAGTGGATAAAACCTACCTGTGTCCTTTTATTCTGAGTATTTCCCTAGTCCTCCACCAGGGTGGCGTAGTTGGATTAATTTAACTGATTTGTGTTTCCCACCACTGGGGTATGCCACACATGGATGAACTTTATTTTTAATGAAGATCCAGCTCACGTGGGGAAGTCATTGCGCTTTGTTCTTTCATTTTACCACCATGGATTCGTTTGTATACAAGAGACTGGATTTTCAGACAGGATGAGAACCTACATTTAACATATGTAAAAGGAGATGAGCACTGTGTGGAACCACACTGGCATGCCATATACCCATGGACCGAGGATCCAGTTTCCCTGCCAAACAACAGAAGGGCTGTCGAAGCAACATTCCTCAGGACAGAAAAACAGCTGGCAAAGGAACCAGAATGGAATGTTGCCTACGCAGCTCAAGTGCATGACATGGTCCATCGCAAAGCAGCAATAAAGTTGATTGAGAGCTGGACAGGGCCAGTGTGGTACATCAGTCACCTAATAGCTCCAAATCCTCACTCTGTCACGACCCCAGTAAGGCTCGTCTGGAATAGTCGCCAGAAGTTTAGAGGTTTGAGCTTGAATTACCTGCTGCTCAAAGGTCCCGACATGCTCAACCCCATTCGTGCTGTCCTGTTGAGGTTCCGAGCTGGAGTCTTCGCTGCTTTGGGCGACATAAGGAAAATGTATAACTCTGTCTGGCTGGAAGACTGAGAGGTTCATCTGCACAGATTCCTCTGGCGTGATTCTGGAGAAGATGAAATTGAAGAATAATATAACAAGGGTAAATATCGGAGACAAACCAGCAGGCTGTATTGCTCAACTAGCTATGTGAGAGACCGCAAACCTACCCATATTCAATCACCTTAAGGAAGAGCGACGTGTGTTGCAAGAAGATGCTTATGTCGACGACATCCTGACAACAGCATGGATCAACTGAAGGTCATCACGTCAAATGTTGAGCAGATTCTAAAAGCTGGCGGGTTCTACATAAAGCCCTGGGTCTACTCAGATCAAAGTGGGAGGAAAGAGTCCAGAGACGAGAAGACTGAGCCAAAGACTATGTCCTTACCAAATGAGCTGACAGAAGATGATAATAAAGCCCTTGGCCTTGGATACACGGTACAAGATGACAAGCTCCACATCATGATTGCTGTGAATTTCTCAAAGAAGAAGAGAAAAATTAGACTTGGCCAAGATTTATTAAAAGGGCAGGTGAGATCACAAGCGCCAAATCCACTCATCAGAAGATAACTATTAAGTCAAGTCTCAGGGCTGTATGATCCGGTAGGTCTGGTGACTCCTGCCAAACAAAAAGGGCTTTTCTGGTGTGACGAGCCTTTCAAGTGGTCAAAGTTAACTGCAGCCCAACTGAGGATACCTGGGATGCGGCTTTGTCGGAAGGGCTCCGGGGGGATGCAATTAAGCTTCTGGAAGAGTATGTTGAGCTGGGACAAGTAAAATTCATCAGACCCCTAACACCCCCAGATGCCGCTGTTGAACCCGTTGGTGTCACTTTCTCTGATGGCAGTGAACGTGCGTATGGAGCAGTGTTGTATCTGCGTTGGAGCTGCAGTCAAGGCATAACCGTGAGGCTTGTCGAATCCAAGGCCAAACTGACCCCCCTCGACCATAAGGGCGATGCCGTAAAAGCGGAGGTGTGTCTTTGCTGCTCGGCTAAACAAATACTTTCAAAAACATTGCAGGATCCAAACTGATAAATGGTATCTTCTCGTTGACAGTCAGACTGTTCTAGGAGCAGTACAGCATGAAAGTTATGGTTACCAAACCTTCTTTGCGAATCGAATTGGGGAGATTCAAAGCAGCACCAATGTCCAGGATGGTGGGTTCCAGGGCAAAGGAACATTGCAGATATCATCACGAGAGGAGCTGGCCCAAAAGATTTGGATGAAGACTCTGATTGGCAGTCAGGTCCAAGGTTCCTCAGTCTACCGGTGAATGAGTGGCCAATTAAATCTGCTAAAAATGTTTCTGCTGCAGCTAGAGAAAACATCACCAAGATCCAGAAGAAAGCTTTTGTCGCTGCACTTACCAGAGCTCAGTTGAAGAAACAAGAGCTGGAGGAAAATCTGAGTTTAATCCAGATGGAGCCAAGTAGACCACCTGGTGGAACAGCAGTTCAAGAGCTAATTGATGTGATGAGATTCAGCAACTTAACACGGCTGATCAAGGTAGTGGCACTGGTCTGGAGGGCTGCAAAGAAGTTCCTTCAAGTCAAGACAGCAGACAAACTAAAGTGGGAGACAGTATCATCAGCTGGTATTATCACTCTCAAAGAAAGCGAAGATGCATTCAGAGACCTCTGCCTAGCAGTGCAAAAAGATGTGATCTTCTCAAGCACCACAATAGATAGACTGGTCATCTACAGAGATATGGCTACTGGACTTTTGGTGTGTGGTGGCAGAGTTCAAGTGTTTCATGAGGACCTTCAAACTGTTCCCCTCTTGCCCTTTGATGCCTGGATTGCAACCTTGTTGGTTTGTGAAGCTCATGACGAGGTACATGATGGAGTGGGGGGCACCTTGTTGAGGATGATAAGGAAAGCATGGGTTTTGAGAGGAAGAAGAGTTGCTCAAAAGGTTGTTGACCGATGTGTCTTCTGCAAAAAGCAAAGGCCAGAGTATGTCAACAAGTAATGGGTAAACTACCTGAAGAGCGGATGAGACCTGCTGTACCATTTGAGTTCACCGCCATCTGTTTGGACCCTACCAAGTAAAGGATGATGTCAAGAGAAGAGTGTCAATGAAAGTTTGGGGAGTTGTCCTTTGCTGTATGGCGAGTAGAGCTATTCATGCAGAGCTAGCCAACACTCTTTCTACAGAGAGCTTCCTATTGGCATACCAGAGGTTTACGGCAGTTAGAGGTCATCCCCTGAAAGGTCTGGTCAGACCCAGGAACCAACTTCGTTGGTGCAAAACCTGTACTGAAGGATCTGTATGCTTTCCTGGAAAGTCAAGATAAAGCAACCTTAGAGGAGTATGGAGTTAAAAATGGAACACAGTTTTCCTGGAAAGTGCATCCGGCCGATTCCCCACACCGAAATGGAGCTGCGGAAGCTGCAGTGCGTATAACAAAGAGAGCTCTCCAAAGTCTTGGAAAAGGGTCAGACCTCACTTTCAGCGAGTTCTTGACAGCACCTAAACTAGCAGCCAATCTTGCAAACGAATGTCCCATTGATGCAAGAGTTCAGAGCCAGGAGGGCTGCATACAATATGTCACGCCAAATACACTACTGCTTGGTCGAGCCACACAGACAGGGGATTACAAGACATTCGATTTTGCCAGCTACCTCTATAAAAGACTGCGAGAGATACAAACCCAAGTTAATTACTTTTGGAGATCATGGAGCCAACTTGCTGGTCCAAACCTGTTTGTGAGGAACAAGTGTCATACAGCAGAGAGGAACGTCGCCGTTGGAGACATTGTGTGGCTATGTGATCAGATGCACTAAGAGGGCAGCTTAAGCTTGGAAGAGTCATCAGTGTAAATTCTGATCTAAGGGGCATCGTAAGGGACGTAAATGTTCGAGTGTCTCCAAACCACTGTGTTTCTGTCCAGAATTCAACGGTCAAAGAATCTGCATCCTGTGAAAGGAAGAGGGTCTGTCAAGGTATTGTGCTGCATAGAGACGTTAGACGCCTTGTTGTTCTTCTTCCGATTGAAGAGCAGATGAAGAAAGAGTAAAGGCTACAAAACGATGCGGTTTCTAAGCTGTGCGATCTTCCAAGGGGACATTGAAAGATCGAGTGGGATGTGTTGCGGCAAACCGCCCGTCATCTTGCCTTCCCTCATTAGTACCAGGTGAAACTAATCGTTAATCTGTTGTGCGTGCCTGGGCCAGATAAGGCAACGCATTTTGCTATTGTTGGTATGCACCGGGAGTTGACACTACGGCAGACAGCAGCACTGAGACATGAGTATTAGAGCTTGAGTAATAGAGATTGTTTGGTTAAAACACTGTGCGGGAGCGGGTACTCACCAAAGAACTCTGAAATGACAACCGGTAAGCTCTGAAGCTTTCTTACTGCTTTCTGAGTGAATGAACGTAGTATTTAGTGACGTTCTGTAACTCGCGCCGTTGGTTTAAGAAGCGCATCTTCAGTTCGCAAGGTGTTTGTTTGTGTAGTGTGTTAAAATGCATCTTTGTATGTTTATACTTTGTTTAATGGTTAGGGTTGATAATATTTACTTGAATTTGATTCACTTAAGATTGTTTAATTTGCCTGGTTTATATTTGGTAATTCATGATTTGGATAGTGGGTTAAATTCTATAAAATATTGCTTAAAATCCATATAATAATAATAATAATAATAATATATAAATGATAAATGATAATGATAATGATAAAATTAGAAGTATATTGTTCCGTTTATTAAAATTGGCAATTTATTGATAAATATAGTTAAAAGCATATAGTATTTGTAGGTAGAATCCAGTTAAACTATACACATGTGTACAAGCTATTAAGATGCATTTATTCTGTATTTTAAATGAAGTTAATGATACTGAATGTAACTTATTGAGCGGTGTAATATCTATCAGCTAACTTTAATGTGCAATATTTAAATAACTCAGACCTATGTGAAATACTGTAGGCTTGGGTTTGCTGGTGATTTGTATGGTTGTATTTTTAAAGGATTTTCACCTAAATAAATGGATGGAGAAATTCACAAGGCTTAATAATTGAGTGAAATCCAGTTTAATTCTTAAAATAGTGAGACCTATCCTCTTCAAGTGTGGGAAAGTGCAGTTATACAATAGACTTGAGATTACATGAATGAATGTAACAACACACTAATGTGAGTAAAAAAATTTTTTATATGGGACAGTATTGCATTGTTACAGATCGTTTGATATCTATTGATTATGTGTACGTGTCTAACTTAACATAACTTAGTACACTGTCAAAGACAAAGGAGAATCCTTTATTTGTGGAGTTGTTGGTTCATTGCGATTCGGCATCACACTCAGACATATATGGACCAGGGCTCGCAAAGCCCAACGTCCCGGGGCCATGTGGGGTTTTTTTGCGCACGCGTGTGTGTGTGTATGGGTCACGATTATATCCACTGATTGGGCGGGCCAACAAAAAAACAAACAAAAAAAAAACATATCTAATCAATTGCGGATGGATGTGAATCATTCCGGTTGCCGTTTTCCCACACGCTTTCAAAACAATTCCTAACGCGTACTGACAGGGGAGCTGAAGCTCATTAAATATGCAAATCTTATTCAATCCACGTCGGCCCAGTGCCCGCGTGTCTCGCTCTCACCTCAGAGGGACATCTCACCCGTGATGTTTTCGCGATCAGACCTGCACCCTCCGCTCGACACAGAGGGCCTGGTCTCGTTCGGTGGGTCTGATGAAGACACACGAGAGCATCCACAAGATGACTCCGTGTCATTGGCCGCTTCAGATGCTGTGGAATGATCAGGCTCCGTTGACGACCACGCCCCCTCGGCATCTCAGCAACGCTGCAACTCCAGGGCTGGTGTGGATGCTGAACTCATCCGCGTCCTCACTAAAGCTGTCAGCAAAGGGCCTCACTTGCTGGGCCTCACCTAAGGAGCCTGCACGCAGCCGCCTCGATGACTGGTTCCTGCCAGGGCCCCAGCAGGCCCCTCGTCAGAGAGCCGCGGCATTCTTTCCCAAGGTGCACGATGAACTGGCGAAATCATGGTGCGCGCCTTACTCTGCTCACCTCCGCTCGTCCACCTTGCACGTGCTCTCTACCATTGACGCCGCTGACGAGAAGAGATGTGAGAAACTTACGCCACTTGAGGAAGTGGTGGCCGTGCATCTCTGCCCACCTTCTTTGATGGGCTGGAAGCCCAAGGTTTCGCACCCGTCGAAGCCCTGCAGGACTACTTCAGCCTTAGCGGGTAGGGCCTATGCTTCCACCGGCCAAGCAGGCTCCACCCTCCACTCAATGGCGGTCCTGCAAGTATTCCAGGCAAAACTCCTCCACGCTATGGATGAGACCAGATCAGGAGGCTTTCCGTGATCTCAAAAACACCACGCCACACGAGCGTCAGCAGTGCGCCAACACTCGACACTATAAAACCCCTGTGTGACCGGGCCGAGACTTGGAAAGCCATCCCTGGTGTATCACAATGGGTCATAAACACAATACAATGAGGTTACTCACTCCAATTCGCTCGCAAACCACGCCGTTTTGCCGGCATATTACACACTTCAGTGGAGAGCAACGTGTCTCACGTCCTCAAAACTGAAGTGAAAAGCCTATTGAAAAAAGGGGACATAGAGGTGGTGCCTCCAGCCCAGAGCGAGTCAGGCTTTTACAGTCTCGTCCCCAAAAAAGATGGTGGCCTCAGGCCCATCCTAGACCTCAGACATCTGAAAGGGATGTTCAGAATGTTAACGCTGAGACAGATCATTGCGCAGGTTCGCCCGATGGACTGGTTTTTCTCAGTGGATCTGAAAGATGCTTACTCTCATATCCAAGTTACTCCCCATCACAGACCGTTCTTGAGATTCACGTTCGACGGGAAGGTCTACCAGTACACAGTCCTACCATTCGTCTGTCCCTGGCCCCGCACTTCCACGAAGTGCATGGATGCAGCTCTCTCCCCTTTAAGACAAATGGGAATGCACATTTTGAACTACCTCGATGAGTGGATCATTCTGGCCCGGTCAGAGGCGGAATTAGAATCTCACAAATCTGTGCTACTCAGCCACCTAGAATGTCTGGGTCTCAGAATAAATACAGCCAAGAGTTTGTTGCTTTCCAGGCAGAGAATCTCTTTCCTGGGGGCGATTTTAGACTCCACACAAATGAGGGTGTGACTGTCGAACAAGCGCGCTCTGACTATCCAGCAGCTCGCACGCTCTTTCAAAACGGGGACCAACAGACACCTGAGAACCTTTCAGAGAATGCTAGGCCTTATGGCATCAGCTTCTCCAGTACTTCCACTGGGTATGCTGCACATGCACCCCCTGCAGTACTGGTTGAAACCACGGGTTCCTCCCTAAGCTTGGCATTCAGGCCAACTTCGGGTCAAGGTGGGCCACGGTTGTGTCAAAGCCCTGGCCCCTTGGTCAAAACCCTGCCTCTACGAGTCAGGGGTGAACTTGGGGACAGTTTCAAGACGAATGGTGATCACCACGGACGCCTCCAACATGGGTTGTGGCACTCTGTGCAAAGGGGCGAACCGGCCTTTGGCTCGTGGTCGAACACGGAGTCACGGTTGCACATAAACAGCCTAAAAATGCTGGCAGTAGTGTTAGCCCTCAAGACCTTCCTACCACGTCTTTCGGGTCATCATGTCCTAGTCCACACAGACGGACAACACAACAGTGGTTTCCTACATAAATCGCCAAGGCAGAAACATGTTGCTTTATTCATAGCTCTCCATGTTTAACATTCTGCTTAACATCTCCTCAAATAACTCTTGAATAATAAGGGTAACTAAATGATGATTGTCATTTCTGGGTAAACTATCCTTTTAAATTGAGAAAAGCTCCATCTACTATTGTCACTGACACCAAAATCAGTTTTAGCTTAACATCGAGTACCAAGTGGAAGAAGCCACTACTTTGGAGTTCATTCAGAGGTAAGTACGTCATATATATATATATATATATATATATATATATATATATATATATATATATATATATATATATATATATATATATATATATATATATATATATATATATATATTAGGTAAACATTAATGGTGCGATTTGTAAGATTTTTGCAGTAAAATATCCAAAAACCACTAGGCCAGTGTTATATATTTTGTTCAGTTGAGTACTTAATAAAAAAAATCCGTGGCACGTGGTATGCCGTCTCTCGCTCTGCGAGTCTGTCTTTGTTCTGTTCGTGATTATGTCTCTCTGTGTGATAAACTCCTCTGCCTTGTTAACTTATGACCAGCAAACGCTTTTGGATATTAAATCATCAATGGACGGAGCTAGCTTTTGCACACAGAAGGGATATGGCACCAATTACCTGATTGGCTTCACCAATCGGATATGGCTTCACCTGTGCTGACCGCTGTGCGCTCGTTGTGGGACTGTATACATGACATCAAATCATGGCTATCTTTACATTTTTTTTAAAACTGAATGAAGATAAAACTGAAGTTGTGTGGTTTGGAGTCCCAAATAATTTTGCTGATCTGGGCGGTCTAGCCCCCTTCTGTAAGCAATCAGTGTGAAGTTTAGGAGCTCTTTTTGACAGTGATCTCAAGTTTGAGAAACTTGTCCTGTTTTTATCACTTTAGATTAATAGCGAAGGCAAAACCATTTTTGTCCAAGTTTGCTTTTGTATTTACAAGGTTAGATTACTGCAGCTCACTATATGTCGGCATAAACAAATCATTGCTTAAGCGCTTACAACTGGCCCAGAATGCTGCTGCGAGGCTTTTGACAGGTACTCGTAAGAGAGACCATATTGCTCCAGTTTGAGTTCTTTTACAATGGCTACCGATCGATTACAGAATAAAGTTTAACATTTTGGTTGTTGTTTATAAATCATTGCATAGTATGGCTCCATTGCATTTGGTGAATTTGATTGAGAAATACGAACCAAAACGGGTCTTTAAGGTCAGCTGACCAGCTGGTTTTGACCATACCTAGAACTAAACGGAGAAGTGGAGATTTGGAATGATTTACCCTTTTCTCTCAGATCGGCACCCACATTAAGTGTTTTTAAACACAAGGTTAAGGAATATCTCCTCGCATTAGCATTTAACGGGTATAGAAATTGTTTGTGTGTTAAAACTGAGAGGTTTATTTCGCTGTTATTTTAAGTGTGGTTTTAGTGTTGTGTTTTTATGGTTGTGATGCCTTTGCATTTTAGATATGGTCAGTTGCGTAAAAGTGCTTAATAACAAACAAACAAACTATTGTATAACTGTACTGTGTGCAACGAGAATCACAATGTTGAAAAATCATTTTAAGTAATAACTTTTGTATTTTAAATAAAAATAATTAATAAATATCGTGTTTGTGTTGTACAGCCACCGTAGGACAACTGTTGCACAATACAAACACGTCATATGCGAAAGCACAATGAGTCTGTGCTGCTTCTGCACTGCAAACGGTGTAATAAACAGACAAAATTAATTCCAGGTTAGAGGTTAATCATTGAAATTAACGAGCTTAATGAATTCCTCCTGACAATTAAAAGTTGTCAGTGCATATATCAATATCAGTGCAGCTGCTGGAGAGAAGCTGTTGAGTAGAACTCAGTAAAGTGTTGCAGGGTTTCTGAAAGAGACACCTGATTTTGTTCTAGTCTTGGCTGAGGCTTATCAATGGCTGTGAGGGAGACTTGTGTTTGGAAAGGGCTTCTTTTAGCTCTTTTCATCTTTGCTGTTGAGGGACAGAGATCAGGACCGTAAGTAAATGGGCTTTGAAGGGCATGAACACATCCTTCTTTTGGTTTTAATCTGATTCTTCAAAGTTTGTGCACTTCTTGGCAAAACAACTTGTTCTTAGTCTCTAGTACAACATTATGGCAACTACTTTTGTGACCATACACTTGCATGAATGTGTTCTGATCTGATTTATGATATTGAATGTCTGACTGTTTTCACAGAGCCTTCTTGGTGACGTTTCCTGCATTGCTTGAGTCTGGCTCTGATGTCAAATTGTGTGCTAGCCTCTTAAAACCCAATGAGAGTCTCACAATGACCGTTTCTCTGCTTGACACAAATAGGACAACTAAACTTGTGCAGCAGAGTTCTTCAACAGCGTTTCACCGCTGTTTTAATTTCCAGGTTTGTCATTGTGTGGCACATGCAGCACTTTTTCTGGTTTTTGTGTTAACCTGTTTCTCTACAGGCTCCTCAAGTCGATGGAGAATCCGTGCAGAAGTTGAAGGTGGAAGTCCAAGGGAGGGTCTTCAAAATGACAGAAGAGCGGAAGGTCATGTTCAGATCTTATCTACCTCTGACCTTCATCCAAACAGACAAACCCATCTACAATCCAGGACAAATGGGTGAGCTGTGATTGACCCTTGGTTGACTATTAGAAGTGATCAGAGCTTGTAGTGTAATGGCTATTCTACACTTTCAGTTTCTTTATGTAATGGCTGTGTTTCTGTATTTTTCCCTTTTGCAGTGAATTTCAGAGTTGTGACCATGACTGACAAATTTGTGCCCCTTGATCAAATGGTAAGTGTCTCTGTCTGTCATATCCATGGTCTTTAAATGGTGTACAAGTTAAATGCAGGTTTTTTTTTTTTTTTTTTTTTTTTAGATGTGCACACCCTGATGTTTCATCAGTGTATATAATGTTTAATATTACGGTTTTCTTTTTTGCAGTACAGTCTGGTGGTAGTGGAGGTGAGAATTTGCTCCAGAGCAAGTTTTTGAATGGATGTTACACTGCTTTATTTCTGCATGGTTTAGATTTGCAGTTTCTTTTTCTGAGCTATTAATATAAGGTGTCTCCCCCCCCCACCCCCCCATAGGATAATAATAATAACCGCATTGGTCAGTGGACAAACGTTTCCTCAACGGGATGGATCTTGCAGCTTTCTCACGAGTTAAACCCAGAGGCTCAGATAGGGATGTATACGCTAAAGGCCCTTATTGGTGACTAAGTTATTGCCAAAGGCTTTGAGGTGAAAAAATATGGTAAGTCATTGCTCAAGTGCAAAAGTACAACTGCAGACCTGAGGTCCTAATTAAGCAGTTTGTTTCTGGTTTAGTTTTACCCAAGTTTGACGTTACCGTAAAAACACCACAGACATACAGCGTTGCAGATGTGGGACTGAAAGTTGAGGCTTGTGCCAAGTGAGTAAAGCTTTTTTCTTTTCTTGTGGTTGGTTCTTGATCTCATTCTCGTAATTCTTACCCAGATACACTTATGGCCAACCTGTACCTGGTCAGGCTTTAGTGGAAGTGTGCATAAGCCGTATCCATATGTTGCGGTTCCTGATTTGACCCGTCGCTGCCTGAATAAAACCATAAAGGTGTGACCTACCATACAGAGCAAGGTTTTTATTCTGCTTGACTTTTAATATGACTGTCTTTGTTCTGCAACCAGATGAATGCCACTGGCTGTGCCTCCCTTACCTTCAATACATCAGTATTTTTCACCGCTGAATTTAAGGATAACATGGAAGATCTGTTTCTTGTTAACTTGAATGTCACTGAGGCGGGAACGGGTGAGCTACTGGCTGATTTGAATTGCTGTCTTCAGTGAATTGTTTTTATTTGGTGCCTCTATTTTTCTTCCCAGATGTAGTTGTATCAAAATCCACAACTGTGTTGATTACGTTTGAAGTTGGGAAGATCACATTTGTGGAGCTCCCAGAGTCTTTTAGCTCTGGATCAATGATTGCTGGGAAGGCAAGTAAAAGTTCATCACATTACATAAGCCTGCACATTGGTTCTTGTTCCTAGCCTTTTGTTTTCCCCTAAAGATCTTGGCGTCTTCATCCAATGGGACTCCAATTGCAAACAAAGAGGTGTATCTCCTGTATGGTAACAGCTGGCCTGATGATGTGCTACTAAATCTTACCACAAACCAGAAGGGACTGGCCACGTTCTCCCTCGACACTGCTAGTCTTATGCCTATGGCGGATCTCAATCTGGTGGTATGATTTGTCCTTTCTCATTTTTAAGTGACAACTTCTCTCACAAGACTTCAATGCCTTTCATTATTCCCCAGGCAAGTGCAACTCCAGAAATGTATTATGATTCCAAATCTCCATACTTCAGTACGGATATGAGGGTACTTCAGCAGCTTCTCCAACCTGTTTCTCCTGACAACCCAACATTCAGTGAACTGACTATAGTGACGCCCGAGCAGCCGCTCAAATGTGGTGCTACGATTCCAGTGACCGTGAAGTATTCTTTTGTTGGTGAAACTGGCGACTACAATGCTGACATCATCTATATGGTGACTAAAACTATCAATTGTGGCGGTTTTTTTGTGCTCTGGCACATTTTATACACTGGTCTTTTTTTTTTTTTTTTTTTTTTTTTTTTTTTTTTTTTTTTTTTTTCAGGTCTTGTCCAGAGGAGTGATTGTCCTCCATGGATTTCAAACAGTCACAGCGAGGGCTTCTAATGCGGTCACGAGTGGCTCCGTGTCGTTCCAGCTGTCTATCAGTGTTGATGTGGCTCCAGCGGTGCAGATTCTGGTCTACTGTGTTTTGCCCAGTGAGGATGTAGTTGTTGGTAGAGCAGCTTTTGACACTGAAATGTGTTTCCAAAACAAGGTATGACGTGCACTAGCATCTTTTGGCTGCGAGTGGGGAATGGTGACATGTCCTACAGTGTCTTGGTCCTTGTTTCAGGTGTCTCTACAGTTCTCTCCTGCCACAGCCATTCCTGCTGAGGGAAATGTTCTGACTGTTTCTGCTCAAGCAGGATCTCTGTGTGGTGTCAGTGCTGTAGATCAGGGCATCCAGATCATGAAGCCAGGAAGACCCCTGAGTGCAGAAATGGTACCCATGTTTTCCTGTTGGACTTTTTTTTTTTTTTTTTCAAATCTTTGGGATTTGAGTCTCCTGCTGATGGATCAGTCGGGCAAATCTATACTATTATGTGGCTGTTACACTTTAAAAACTTTTTTTTTTTTTAAACTTGTGGCCATAACAGACCAAATGTTAGTGCAATTAGTTAAATCTTCCTGAAACCTGTGACACCAACACAGTATTGCTCCATGGACCCAGGTGTTCAACATGCTCCTGGTGCGACTGCAGCCAGGTTACCCATACAAAACTGAGGATGAACAGGAGTGTCTTAGTTTTCGAGCCCGTCGAGCTGTTCCTACAGATCATGCCTATAAAAGTTTCCAGGTACAAAATCATGACCATGTAGTCCCTGAAATCAAGGACCCTGTAGTATTCAACTTAATCTTTGTTTTGTCGCTCTGGCAGAGTGTGGGGCTGAAGCTTGCAACAAACCTGAATGTACGAGAACCTGAGTGCCTGACGTACAAGGGCCTGCTATATTATCGTAACAGACGTAGGTTTATTTTTTTAATTTTATTTTTCCCATGAAGAGGATTTCTGTATGACTTGAACTTGAGGTTATTTCATTTGTTCAAGTTGTTGCAGGGTTTTATATAAATGCATAAAGACGGCCTGAGGTCCTCTGTAACTTCAGAACTAAAATGCATGCAAAAGCAATAACTTGTAGTCTCCATTTCAGCATACTTTGGAAGTCAGCCCTATGCAGGGGCTCCAATGGCTGCTCCTCTACATGCGCAAAGTGGAAGCGAGAGCAGCTCTGCCTATGACGTGACAGTCAGGACTTACTTTCCAGAAACATGGATCTGGCAACTGACTGAAGTGGGGTTGGTGACCTCTTTATTTCAGCAGTTGACTCGTGTAAAGCCACTTGCCATAATCGTTACCTTTCTACCTTCTGGGTGCTTAATTCTTATTTGTGCATCCTCATTTCCTTTTTCTCGCATCTTGGCTTCCCTGGAGGGAAGGATGCAAGGAAAATGCATGATGACAGGGGATTGAATCAAGTGAAGTGATGTCCTCTCTCCTTTTAGCGTCACTTCAAAGTGTTAGTCTACACCGCTGGATTTAGCTCACACCTCGGGATTCATGAAAATTAGAGAATCCACTATTGTTTCAGCCTCCACAAAATGCTCGTCTTAAATATTCATAGGAATAATTTGGTATTGGGAAGGGATATTGAGTGGTGTGGATTTTATTTTTTTTTTCCCCTCTTTAGAGACTCTGGATCCACACAAGTTCCCCTCACTGTTCCTGACACCATCACCACATGGGAGACGGAGGCATTCTGCCTGTCCTCAAATGGTTTCGGTCTGGCTCCTCCTGCACTGCTGACGGTCTTCCAGCCCTTCTTCCTGGAGCTCACTCTGCCGTACTCCATTGTCCGTGGGGAGTCTTTTGAGCTGAAAGCCACTGTCTTCAACTACCAAGCCAAGTGCCTCATGGTCTGTCATTTATAATGGATCTGTATAGAGCTCACGGTGTCTTTGCCTAATGTGCACTGTCGTTTGGCAGGTTCGAGTAACTCCAGCTCAGTCCTCCGCTTTCACTCTGAAACCATGGACTGATCCATATTAAATCCTGTCTCTGTGCCAATGGGAGAAAAACCTTTCAATGGGTTTTCACAGCTTCTGTTCTTGGTCAGTTTTGGGCCATCTGTCTCTCTCAAAGTTTGTGGTGTTCCATTTATAAGGCTGCACAATGGTTAAGCTCATGACTTAATTATCGCAAAGTTTATGCTTGATAGCTGAGCAGTGATCATGATTGCAACTTAAAATGCGGTTTACAGTATCCTAACTCTCCACCTGTCTGTCACTGCAGGAACTGTCACTGTGACTGTCAATGCTTCAGCTGAACCATCCCAGACTCGCTGCGGCACTGAGGCAGTGACCGTGCCGACGAGAGGACGCATTGACGTAGTCACTCAACATCTACTTGTCCTGGTCTGTTCACCATCTTTCTGGATAATAGAATGCGTTTTTTTTTTTTTATTGATGTGGTGTCTTATTGCTTTTTAGGCTGAAGGCATTGAAAGGACAAACACCCAGAGTTGGTTACTGTGTCCAAAGGGTTTGTCTGTATTCAATGATTCCCCAATACATTCTCCCTGTACAGCCAAACATTAGCCCAGCGCTCAATGCTGATCCACTCTGTTTGGTCCATAGGAAACGTTCTTTCTGAAGACGTGACTCTGACGTTTCCATTAAACGTGATCCGGGGGTCAGCCAGATGCTCTGTTTCAGTCCTTGGTAAAGTGGTCTGTTCACTTGAGCTTCTGATGTGGGTTTTGCTTTTTGGATTGACCTCTTGTTTCTCTCACTCATAGGAGACCTAATGGGCCGTGCACTGAAGAATGTAGATGGGTTGTTACGAATGCCATCTGGCTGTGGAGAACAGAATATGGGTGGTCTTGCTCCCAATATTTACATCATGCAGTACCTGGGCATCACAGGGCAACTCACTGCAGCCATCCGAGAGACTGCCACAGGCTACCTTCAGAGAGGTGGAGATGTTGCAGGGCGCGGTAGTCTGAGACGCGCTCTTCCGTAGGAGCGCATCAGACTAATTTTTTATTTTGTTGTCCTGAACAGGATACCAAGGACAACTGAACTACAGGCACACTGATGGTTCATATAGCACCTTTGGTTATGATGAATCCAATTCCTGGTGAGTGTCTCACAGTTCTACGTGGGTGTATAATCTGTGGAACCAGCGGCGTGTAAGTTTATTTTGTGACAACTTCTCCATGGCCAGGTTGACTGCCTTTGTCCTGAGGTCTTTTGGTCTTGCGAGACAATTTATCTTCGTTGACCCAAATGTCCTGCAGAGTGCAAAGGATTGGTTGATCAGTAAGCAGGCTTCAGACGGCTGTTTCATGCAGCAGGGAACCCTGTACCACAATGAAATGAAGGTGGTCACATGTTACTTCAAATGCTCTAATGGACTCGAGGGCTGAGACTGTGCTAAATCCAATATACTGGTGTGTTTTAGGGTGGAGTTGCTGATAAAGTGACCATGACTGCCTACATAGTTGCGTCACTGCTTGAACTAGGCGTCCCCACCAAGGTAAATTCTTCAGTAGTTGTATGAACTCCCTTGAAGATGACCTTTTTCTGGCTTTCGTCTGATATCTGCTTTGCTTTCAGGATCCTGTCATTACCAACGCTCTATTCTGCTTGAGGCCTGTTGTTGGGAACCTGGGAAACACTTATGCAACAGCTCTGCTGGCCTACACCTTCAGTCTAGCTGGAGAGACCACCACTCGCTCACAGCTTCTAACCACCTTGAACAACCGTGCCATGTCTGAAGGTAAGATTTACCAGCCTCTTGTTTTAAGGTGTTCAGGTTCTTTGGCATCAACGTTCTTCCCTCTCATCCTAAGGCGTTAAGCTCCATTGGTCTCAGACGACATCTGGTGACACTCTGGCAGTGGAGATCAGCTCTTATGTTCTGCTAGCAGTTCTCACAGTTCAGCCCCTCACAACGGCTAATCTGAGCTATGCTAACCGCATTGTCAACTGGCTGGTGACCCAGCAGAATCCCTATGGCGGCTTCTCCTCCACCCAGGTGCCTCTGACTTCTCATATATATGATGGCACTAATGTTGGGGAGTTTTTAACCTGGTGCCTTATTTTTAGGACACAGTGGTGGCTCTTCATGCCCTCTCGGTGTATGCTGCTCAAGTGTTCAATTTGGATGGCTCCAGTACTGTTACTGTGCAGTCATCAGTGGTAAGAGGAGACTCTTATAGCTTCAGTGTGAATCAGGACAACAGGCTGTTGTATCAGGAGAAGCCGCTGAAGAATGTTCCTGGCAAATATAGTGTTAAAGCATCAGGATCCACTTGTGTGTCTGTGCAGGTCTGTATGACCCCTCCCCCTTTCAGTTTCTATTGTGCACATCCTAATTCTGTTTACTTTGCAATCATAGATTGTATGCTTCTACAACATCCCGACACCTACCACAGTTGCCAGCATGCTGACGGTTGAAGCAAATGTAAAGGGAAACTGCCAACTGCTAGGAGCCAATCTCCTGTTGAACTTCACTGTGAAGTAAGAACAGCTTTGACTGTTAAAATCCCCTCGTTTCTTGATCCTGTTGACTGAACCCCTTTATTCTTCCATCCTCATTAAGATACAATGGTGCAAAAGCAAGTACTAACATGGTTATCGTAGATGTTAAACTCCTGTCAGGCTTCACGGCAGATACGTCACTGGTTCGTATGTAAGATTTTAGGAAGTCCTAAGATGCTGGAAGCTCCTTCAGATGTAATTCTGTAACTTATTGTCTCTCCCCTCAGCTTAGTTCTCCACCCCAATCGTTTGCCCCGCTAGTGGAGCGGGTTGATGCTGAAGATGATCATGTCCTAGTGTATCTGAAAGGGGTGAGCACATTGCCTATATTAGCTGCCATCTTCACCATGCATGTTCATCTGTGCTGCTGTTCGTCTCTTCTGTCTTGCAGGTTCTCAAAGGCTTCCCTATTACTTGCGCACTACAACTGAAACGGGTTCTTGCAGTGAAAAATCTCAAGCCAGCAGTTATCAAAGTTTATGACTACTATCAGACAAGTATGCTTTCATCATTGGCTGAACTTCCTGTAGAACTGCCTTTATGCTAAAGCTAATTTCTTGTCCTCTTTCAGGTGATCAGTTTGAGACCACATACACGTCCCCCTGTTCATGATTGTGCTGTAGAACAAAGGAAATAAAACTTGTTTTTATACAATTTAATGATTGTGTTGCTTGTTTCTGTGGATGTAAAGTTTGTTTGCTGGAAGTCTCAACTTTGTCACAGGAAAATATAAATTCATGAACGTAATCTGCATTTCAGCCATCCCAGCGAGCAGTCATGTGGGGCACAGATGGGTTGACTTGGGCTGTCTAACTGGGGGACCAGTCAGTTTCCATGGAGGTCCTGCATGGGTTGGCCAAGACTAAATTAACCAAGCATGCGCACTACAGGGTGTTAAATGTAACACTGAATCAGTGTTGGAGTTAATGATTGACGTTATTGCTTTAGCATTTGTGACGTAAACCTGCTGTTAACAAGCAGAATCACTGAAGGACAGAAACAAGAAATGCAACTTTCTTCAGCTACAGCCTTATATGAAATCAACTGAAGATAAAACGCACTAAATTTCAGCAGAGGAGGATTCTACAAACAGCATTACTAACCAGACTGACTTCTGTCAGACATCTACAGAAGTACTTATTTACAGAGGTTTAGGTGGAGTTAACGTTTAGTTTGTCACCATAATGGAGATCAGGGTTTCCTTTTAGTTGGGCTCCTGACCCTTGACTTTTTTTTTTTTTTTTTTTTTTTTTTTGTCTGGCTGTTTATGGTGTGAACAGCAAGCTAAAATGTGATCAGTTGATGTTGGCTCATTGTTACTCGTGGCTTAATTCACCGATCTTGTCTGACTTTTGTATGGGAGACATTTGTTATTCAAGAGTTTTATTTGTCACATACTGTTATATACAGAATATACAACCAGCAGTGAAATGTAAACAGGCCCGCTCCATGGACAGTGCAAATTCAGTTTAAAAACACAAGGAAATTTATAATAGAAGTAGGATAAAAAAATTACTATATATATATATATCTGTAGAATTATGAAGTCAAGTAGAGGGAAAAGTAAGAAAAAAATAAAGTGGAACAAAATAATTGAAGTAGACTTGGACTACAGTAAACTGTAGACTTATAAATCTGTGGTTAACAAATGTATAAAGAGTATAATGTGCAAACAGGTTGTTACACAGTAACAACAAGAACAGAAAGTGCAATGTCAGTGTATCGCTGTTTATCCTGAAGTGGAGTCACGTGATGTTAGGTGACTGAGTTCAGGAGTCTGATGGCCTGGGGGAAGAAGCTCCTCCTGAGTCTCTCAGTTTTGGCCATCAGGCTTCGGAAGCGATTACCAGATGGCAGCAGCGTGAAATGAGGGTTTGCAGGGTGATTAGAGTCCTTGATGATCTTAGTAGCTCTACCTTTGCAGCGTTTGGTGTAGACGTCCTGCAGAGACGGGAGAGCTGATCCTGACCTGAGATACGCTCGGATAAGCGCACGACTCTTTGCAGGGCTTTGCGGTCATGCCTGGTGCTGTTCCCATACCACGCTGTGATGCACGGAGTTAATACACTTTCTATCGCCCCTAAATAGAAAGTTTCCAGGATAGCTGGTGAAACCCTGAATTTCCTCAGCTGGCGCAGGTGGTACAGTCTTTGCCTGGCTTTTTTCACCTGTGTCTGAATGTGAGCAGTCCAGGTTAGGTCCTCGGAGATGTTTACACCCAGGTACTTGAAGCTGCTCACTCTCTCTACTGGTGACCCGCTGATCATGAGGGGGGAGTATGTCCGTTGCTGTCTCTTCCTGAAGTCCACAATCATTTCTTTGGTCTTGCCAACATTCAGAGAGAGACAGTTGTCCTGGCACCATGATGTTAGATGCTCCACCTCGTCCAAGTATGCCGTCTCGTTGTTGGAAATGAGGCCCAGGACAACAGTATCATCAGCAAATTTGATGATAGAGGTGGAGCTGTGTGTGGACAAACAGTCATGTGTGTAGAGAGAGTAGAGCAGGGGACTCAGGACACAGCCCTGTGGAGCGCCCACACTCAGGGTGATGGGAGGGACTGGCCTATTCTCACCACCTGAGGTCTGCCAGTGAGGAAGTCCTCAATCCAGTGGCAGAGAGAAGGATTCAGGCCGAGATCCAGGAGTTTGGAGTTTAGCTTGATGGGAACTATGGTGTTAAAGGCTGAGCTATAGTCAATAAATAGCAGCCTTACGTAGTTCCCACTTTTGCTTTCGATGTGAGTGAGGGAGGAGTGGAGGACATGAGAGATGGCATCTTCAGCCAATCTATTGGGACGATAGGCAAACTGAAGAGGGTCCAAAGTGTCAGGAATGAAGGCGCAAATGGTGTTTTTAATGAGTTTCTCAAAGACCTTCATGACTATAGACGTGAGAGCCACTGGACGGTAGTCATTAAGGCAAGAGGGTTTACTGTTCTTAGGGACAGGGATGATGGTGGATTTTTTGAAGGAGGTGGGGACCACAGATGTAACGAGGGACTCATTAAAGATAGATGTAAACAACCCGGCGAGCTGATCAGCACAGGACCGCAGAACACGACCTGAAATACCATCTGGCCCAGCAGCTTTCCTGACGTCCACACACTTGAGTGCCCTCCGAACTTCATCCTCCGAGACAGAGATCACGTGGTTGTTGCTGCTCTGAGTAATACCAGTGGAGCGGGTATGATCCAAGATGGCGCGAGTATGGCGGCCGTGTTGCGAGCACCGAGCAAACTTTGCGGTTTTTCATTTGTTTTACTTGTTTTTATGTTGTTCTACGTGTTGGATGTTGTTTGTATAACTGTCTACGACAGACACACGCTTCTAAGCATAGGTTCTCGCCGCGGCGAAGCGAACCGGACTTTGAGTTCTTGAAGGCTGGCGCCCTGTTTACAGACACCGCATCAGAGCCCTTTGTCTGGGTCGCACGGGCGACGGAGGAGGAAAAGTCGCGGAAAAAGAGGGAAGAGAGCCGGCGTCCTAGTAAGACTCAGACGTCGTCCCCTCTGACCTCCTCTCCCAACCATTCTGCTGGCTAACGTTCAGTCACTAGACAACAAACTCTGTGAACTGCGGGCACGCGTCTCATACCAACGAGAAACAAGGGACTGCTGCATTATTTTCCTCACAGAAACCTGGATGTCTGCAGTGGTTCCAGACTCAGCCATCAAGCTCACGGGGTTCTCCGTGCACCGTTCGGACAGAACGAAAGAGCTCACGGGGAAAAGCAGAGGTGGGGGTGTTTGTTTATTTGTCAACCACTCGTGGTGTGACGAAAGGAACCTACACTCCATTAAATCCTTCCGCTCCCCTGATCTGGAATTTCACATGCTTCTGTGCCGACCATTCTGGCTATCGAGGGAATTTACAGCGGTCATAATCACAGCTGTTTATATTCCTCCTCAAGCCAACACAGAACAAGCACTCAAGGAACTGTATGGGAATATAAGTGAGCAGGAAACCGCGTACCCAGAAGCAGCGTTTATTGTTACGGGGGACTTTAACAAAGCCAACTTCAGAACAATAGCCCCAAAATACTTTCAGCACATCACCATCAACACGCGTGGTGATCGTGTACTGGACCACTGTTACTCTCCTTTTCGGGACACATACAAATCTCCACAGACAATCCAATGCTGGTCGGACCAATCAGACGCTACACTACAGGACTGTTTTGATCACGTGGACTGGGACATGGTCCGGGCAGCTTCTGATGACAACATAGAGGTGTACTCAGAGACTGTAACGTGTTTCATCAGGAAGTGTGTAGAAGACGTTGTGCCGACTAAAACAATCCGCATCTACCCCAACCAAAAACCGTGGATAAACAGCGATGTTCGAGCAGCCTTGTCAGCACGAACATCCGCTTTTAAATCCGGTAATGCTGATGATCGCAAACAAACCAGTTACGATCTCAGAAAATCCATCAAAGCCGCAAAAAGACAATATAAAAACAAAGTTGAAGATCAATTCAACACCAACGATGCAAGAAGTATGTGGCAGGAAATCAATAACATCACAGACTTTAAAGGGAATAAACCAGCTACGGTGAACATTGCCGCCTCTCTACCGGATGAGCTGAATAACTTTTATGCTCGTTTCGAGGCTCACAATACCGCCCACACAGAGCGCGCTCCCGCAGCTCCTGCAGGAGACGTGAGTGCACTCACCGCCTCCGTCCACGGATGTAACCCGATCCTTCCGGCCGGGTAAATATCCGGAAGGCTGCAGGTCCTGATGGCATCCCCGGCCGCGTGCTCCGAGCATGCGCATTACAACTAGCCAGTGTTTTCACAGACATTTTCAATCTCTCCCTCTGTCTGTCTGTGGTTCCCTTGTGCTTCAAAAAATCCACCATTGTGCCAATACCAAAGAAAAGCAAAACCACCTGCTTAAATGACTGGAGGCCCGTTGCTATCACACCCATCTTCAGCAAGTGCTTTGAGAGACTCATCAGAGATCACATCTGCTCTGTGCTGCCTTCATCATTGGATCCGCTACAATTTGCATATCGTAGTAACCGTTCTACAGATGATGCTATTGCTTTCACCCTACACACTGCTCTCTCCCACCTGGAAAACAAGAACACCTATGTGAGAATGCTGTTTGTGGACTACAGCTCAGCATTTAACACCATAGTGCCCACTACACTTGTTGCGTAAGCTCCAGACTCTGGGACTAAACAGATCTCTGTGCAGCTGGATCCTGGACTTCCTGACAGGCAGAAGTCAGGTGGTCAGAATGGGCAACAACACATCATCCCCTCTGACCCTCAACACTGGTGCTCCTCAGGGCTGTGTCCTCAGCCCACTCCTGTACTCCCTGTACACACATGACTGTACAGCCACACACAGCTCCAACGTCATTGTCAAATTCGCCGATGACACAACGGTGATAGGCCTGATCACCGACAACGATGAGACGGCCTACAGAGAGGAGGTGAGCACTCTGACTAAATGGTGTCAGGAGAACCACCTCTCACTCAACACAGACAAGACCAAGGAGCTGGTGGTGGATTTCAGGAGACAGAGCAGAAAACACAAACCCATCACCATCGACAAGACACCAGTGGAGCGGGTTAACAGCTTTAAGTTCCTCGGTGTCAACATCAGTGAGGATCTCACCTGGTCCACACACACCAACACAGTGGTGAAGAAGGCACATCAACGCCTCTTCTTCCTGAGATGGCTGAGGAAGTTTGGAATGAGCCCCAGCATCCTCAGATCCTTCTACACGTGCACCATAGAGAGCATCCTGACGGGCTGCATCACGGCCTGGTTCGGAAACAGCACCGCTGGCAACCGTAAAGCTCTGAAGAGGGTCGTGTGAACTGCCAGCCACATTGTTGGAGGTGAGCTTCCCTCCCTCCAGGACATCTACACCAGGCGGTGTGCAAGGAAGGCCCGGAGGATCATCAGTGACTCCAGCCACCCG
Source organism: Paracanthobrama guichenoti (assembly GCA_018749465.1). Taxonomy (NCBI): domain Eukaryota; kingdom Metazoa; phylum Chordata; class Actinopteri; order Cypriniformes; family Gobionidae; genus Paracanthobrama; species Paracanthobrama guichenoti. The sequence continues at coordinate 35,023 of JAGHMJ010001555.1, forward strand.
TCCCACAGACTGCTCTCTCTGCTGCCCTCAGGAAGATGTCTCCGCAGCATCCGATCCCGCACTAGCTGACTTAGGGATAGCTTTTTCCCCCCTATCAGATTATTGAACGCTCAAAACTAATACTCTCTACAGCATACTCCCACAATATGGCATGCCACACACCGCACTCAACTATAACAGTCAACACTGGACTATATACACACACTTCATTTATCACCGCACTATCTACCGGTTACCACTGGATACATCCGATGCACACTCATGACATTCTGTATCCAGTTCACATACAATCATCATCATTTTATACGTACAAATGTCAATAATGTAGAACGTGTACATTCTGTGTATAGTGTTTATTGTGTATAGTGTTTAATGTGTACATTTTGTGTATAGTGCTTAATGTGTATATTCTGTGTACAGTGCTTAATGTGTACAGTGCTTAATGTGTATATTCTGTGTATTGTGTTTGTGTACAGGGTGTAATGTGTATATATCTGTGTATAGTGTTTAATGTGTATAGTGCTTAATGTGTATATTCTGTGTATAGTGCTTAATGTGTATAGTGCTTAATGTGTATATTCTGTGTATTGTGTTTGTGTACAGGGTCTAATGTGTATATATCTGTGTATAGTGTTTAATGTGTATAGTGTTTAATGTGTATAGTGTTTAACGTGGTGCTAACTGTATGCATGCACTTTCAGAGTATAATGTGTAATGTAGTACTGCCTGTAAGTATGTCCAATAGTACACTGCGTGTACTAACTATATGTATGTGCACATTGCACTTTTTTCTGTTTTTACCTGCTTAAGGTTGTATGGTTATGTTAACTGTTACTGCAGTTGTCTGGAGCACGCTCCCAAGAATTTCACTCTCCAAGGCACATGTGCTTTGGTGATGTGACAATAAAACTGACTTGACTTGACTTCCCTCTGACGCGTCACTTGGTGGAGTCGCCTTACCGCGGTTACAGTCAAAGCGCGCGTAGAAAGAGTTTAACTCGTTCACAAGCGATGGATCAGCGCTCACCTCTGCAGAGGATTTAGATCCAAAAGAGCAGATGGACCTTAGACCTTGCCAAATGTGCCGCGAGTCGTTGAGTTGGAAATGAGACTCCACTCGGTCTTTATAACGGAGTTTTGCGGCTTTAACTGCACGTCTGAGAGCATAGCAGGACGATCTGTATTCAGTCTGTAGAATCTGTAGAATTATAAATAATCAAGTCGAGAGAAAAAAAAAAGTAAAAAATAAGAATAAAGTGGAATAAAATAATTGAAGTAGACTGTGCAGTGAGTAAACTGTAGACTTATAAATATGTGGTTAACAAATGTATAAAGAGTATAATGTGCAAACAGGTTTATAACAGGTTGTTACACAGTAACAACGAGAACAGAAAGTGCAGTGCAATTGTAAGGGTGGATCCTCTACAGCGGTTCTGACTGCAGGGTTGCCGAATGACTAAAGAAACGTTATCAGCAAGATGATAGAAAACTGTACATTTCTTGTCTTTACCACCCACTGCAGCTTATACCAACGACGGAAATAAGCGCAGTTACAATAGCTAAACATGTGGGAGAGCGTGGCTATAATGTGACTATATTGTATTGCAATAGGTAACACTTCAAAGTCAATACCAAATCAAAACTAGTTAGCACATCATTTGTAATTGAAAGAATTTAATGACAAAATCTAGTTATGGTTACACTTAAAATAGTTACAAAATAAATGTATGAGATGATGAAAACTTATACCATTAATCGTACCCAGCATGAATTTTACCTGAGAGAGAGAGAGAGAGAGAGAGAGAGAGAGAGAGAGAGAAGGGAGAGAGAGACAAAGAAGAGAAGAGAGCAAAGAAGAGAAGAGCCAAAGAGAAGGCCCCAAGAAGAGAGCGCCAGAGAAAAAAGAGCCCCAAGAAGAGAGAGCCAGAGAAAAAGAGCCAGAGCAACAGTTACAATCTTCTTTTATCTATTCCTTGACCATGTGACTTAAACCCTAACGTGAGCCATTCAAACTGACCAATCAGACCAAACTTCCCCCACGGTGTTACAGGTGTGACACACATTTGGCCTACAGGCCTTCAGCATTTCTTTGTCTTTAGGAATTCCAAATGGCCCTCCTGGAGAGAGATGGGGGTTTGAAAACAGTAAAGCAAATGTCTTTGTTCATTTTACAAAATCAAATATCTTTGATTATTTTCAATTCTTTCAGTCCCCTCTTGGCACCATTGGCCACAATCATTGAGTACAAAGGTGGCACAGTCCACAAAGACATGCTTTCTGTTGTGTGTAGATGTCATCTTCAGACTTCTCATCCACACTTGTTGCAAAAGCAGCTGGTCAGTCTTCAGTGTTCTCATCTCAGTCCTGCATGAGAAGGCTCCATCAAATGGTGTTGCACCAATCATTGATATGCAAAACGTCCATTGAATCCTTCACACCTTGAGAACAGTCACTGAAGGTTAGAGCAAACGCTTGTCCCTCTTTCTGAGGACACAGGATGTGAACTTGTGCAGCAGGGATCCTGTGATTAAAAGAACATATAGCACAACAAAGAACAAAAGCATACATGGTATTTGTCATTGGTCAGAAGTTTGATGTGGTCAGATTAAAATAGTCTCTGGCAATAAGCCATTAAATCGATGTACTTAATAAAGTGGTCAAGGCTGAGAATAAAAGAAGATCTCACAAGCTCTTACATTGTTTCTGGAAACATTAAAAATAAATTGCCTTATAACAAAACAACAATCATTGTTGGCTTAAATCCCCTTTTCATGAAGAGTATCAGCAAAATATTCAGTGTAACCAAATACAGAAATTAAATTCCATAGATGTCCAAAAACATTGTTGCAAGTCAAATGGATAAAATACAAAGACTCAGAAATCAAATAAGTTCAAAATCAAATGCATTGTTACAATACAATGATAAAATAAATGTTTGCACTTAGGTAAGAATGAGAAATGCATAAATTCACGTAAATTTTGATATTTAACTTGGTGAGACACATAATAACTAACTGATTTAGTAAATCTGAAGAAAAACAAAAACATTAACTGGGAGAAATTCACAGTTATAATACAGTCTAGATGTAAAGACTTAAATAAAATAGAATACATTTTGTGAGACAGATGTAGATTTGACTTTGTCTGTGAAGATCAAATCTATGTGGCTGCATTTAGCTGTGGCTATGTGTAAATCATGCCCCAAACACGGCAAGGAGGTTTACAATTGTGATGCAAATTTGGTCCTGTTGTAACAGGAAGCCAGCATGAGAATGTGAGTGAAGTGTGGTCTGGCTCAAACCAGTGTTTTTGTTAGGGAGCATGATAAAGTGCAAAGGTCAAAGGTACTGAATCCTGCTGTGATGAAAGCATTTTCATGGTTAATGCAATTGTAAATTACACTGTAGCCACATGGCAATTCTGTGCTCCTGTACATGGTTTTACTGCAGCTATATGGAAAATAGCAGAGTTTCCACTCAGGAGACAAACAAATTCAACATAGAAACACATGAAACTGGAAATGGCTAAACAATTCCAGTATTAAAGTTATTCCAATTTTCACAAGATACATGGCCTAGAATGCAAAGCATCAACAACCTTTATCCTAAGTGTTTCATACAACACTTACAGTAAAGCAATCATGTGTTTTAAAGAATAAACTTAACTAGTCTATGTGTATATATTAACACAAACAACTATAATGTGTGTTCAATGCGCACAATGTGTTTAGTACAATTACAAATTTGAAAATACAAACAGGATCATTGCAATTTAGATGTTTAACTATTAAACTCACTGCTATGAGACTGCTAGTCCACTAGCCAATAAGGTTAATAGCTGAAGGCCTTGCATGAACACTGCGGTTAACTCACTAAGAGTTTTACCTGCAAATGAGCGCTGATCTTTACTCTTAGAAAGTGATTTCCTAGTTTTCTGAAAATAAGGTGGAGGTCGACCTTCACCCAGTGACCAGCATCTCTCCTCTGAGTGGCCTATTTTCTGACAGGAACTGCAAAACCTGTTCTCTTTGCCATAGGATTGAATGCTATGTTCTCCTGGAGTTTGAGGATTTTCATGACTCTCTAATGCTTGTACACCATGCGTACTGGTACATGACTCTGCGCTATTACGGTACTGCATCACCTTAAGAACTGAAACAGGCACACTTTCTTGAGTTGCACATGCATTTTCTGAACTAAACGTTTCAGATTCATTAGAGCAAGTCAGCTCATCTAAGAAGTGAACATGCTTTTTAGTCCCATCGCTGTTAAGCGTTTTGGGAGACATGAACTTTTTAGCATTTAGCATAGCCTTGAGATCTGCAATGGTCTCCTTGTGATTTTTACACTTTTCAGTCAGGGCTAACTGCTCAGCTAGTAATTTATCTAGCTGTGCTTGAAGATCTTGAATCTTTGCCTCAGACTTTTCTGCTTCTGCATTTTTAGAATGCACTTCTTTACATTTCTCATCTAGACTTGATAATAGAAATGGTATCACATTATGTAGCCTTTTAAAACTTATGAAGTTTAAAGCCTCAATTATTTTACCATGTTTTGATTTCTTTTGGTGTTTGCCAATTATGTCCCACCATCGAATCATTTCATCATCTGAACTTTTAATTCCAATATACTCTGTCTTGAGTTTGGACAAGGTAGGCTCAACTTTTTCACTCCATAAAGCAAACAATAAGTCACTGTTATCAGAAATGTTCCCTTCCATCCCCGAGGAGATAATCTGAATATTCTCGGATTGTACAGTAATGGGACTATTGAAGCTATTTAAAACCTTCTAATTTCTGTTTCATGCAATTCATAAACAATGAAAACAGACTTACCAATTCCTTGGTCAAAAGGTCAGCTTTAATCCATTCACAAGATCAACTGTGAAAAAATTTCCTCATTCTGATGAATTTCAGAAGATTCACTGCAAGGGATTCCCGGGTTTCGGCACCATCTGTAAGGGTGGATCCTCTACAGCGGTTCTGACTGCAGGGTTGCCGAATGACTAAAGAAACGTTATCAGCAAGATGATAGAAAACTGTACATTTCTTGTCTTTACCACCCACTGCAGCTTATACCAACGACGGAAATAAGCGCAGTTACAATAGCTAAACATGTGGGAGAGCGTGGCTATAATGTGACTATATTGTATTGCAATAGGTAACACTTCAAAGTCAATACCAAATCAAAACTAGTTAGCACATAATTTGTAATTGAAAGAATTTAATGACAAAATCTAGTTATGGTTACACTTAAAATAGTTACAAAATAAATGTATGAGATGATGAAAACTTATACCATTAATCGTACCCAGCATGAATTTTACCTGAGAGAGAGAGCGAGAGAGAGAGAGAGAGAGAGAGACAAAGAAGAGAAGAGAGCAAAGAAGAGAAGAGCCAAAGAGAAGGCCCCAAGAAGAGAGCGCCAGAGAAAAAGAGCCCCAAGAAGAGAGCCAGAGAAAAAAGAGCCAGAGCAACAGTTACAATCTTCTTTTATCTATTCCTTGACCATGTGACTTAAACCCTAACGTGAGCCATTCAAACTGACCAATCAGACCAAACTTCCCCCACGGTGTTACAGGTGTGACACACATTTGGCCTACAGGCCTTCAGCATTTCTTTGTCTTTAGGAATTCCAAATGGCCCTCCTGGAGAGAGATGGGGGTTGAAAACAGTAAAGCAAATGTCTTTGTTCATTTTACAAAATCAAATATCTTTGATTATTTTCAATTCTTTCACAATGACAGTATGTTTATCCTGAAGTGAAGTCACGTGATGTTAAGTGACTGAGTTCAGGAGTCTGATGGCCTGGGGGAAGAAGCTCCTCCTGAGTCTCTCAGTTTTGGCCATCAGGCTTCGGAAGCGCTTACCAGATGGCAGCAGCGTGAAATGAGGGTTTACAGGGTGATTAGAGTCCTTGATGATCTTAGTAGCTCTACCTTTGCAGCGTTTGGTGTAGACGTCCTGCAGAGACGGGAGAGCTGACCCTGAGATACGCTTGGATAAGCGCACAACTCTCTGCAGGGCTTTGCGGTCATGACTGGTGCTGTTCCCATACCACGCTGTGATGCACTGAGTTAATACGCTTTCTATCGCCCCTAAATAGAAAGTTTTCAGGATAGCTGGTGAAACCCTGAATTTCCTCAGCTGGCGCAGGTGGTACAGTCTTTGCCTGGCTTTTTTCACCTGTGTCTGAATGTGAGCAGTCCAGGTCAGGTCCTCGGAGATGTTTACACCCAGGTACTTGAAGCTGCTCACTCTCTCTACTGGTGACCCGCTGATCATGAGGGGGGAGTATGTCCGTTGCTGTCTCTTCCTGAAGTCCACAATCATTTCTTTGGTCTTGCCAACATTCAGAGAGAGACAGTTGTCCTGGCACCATGATGTTAGATGCTCCACCTCGTCCAAGTATGCCGTCTCATTGTTGTTGGAGATGAGGCCCAGGACAACAGTATCATCAGCAAATTTGATGATAGAGGTGGAGCTGTGTGTGGACAAACAGTCATGTGTGTAGAGAGAGTAGAGCAGGGGACTCAGGACACAGCCCTGTGGAGCTCCCACACTCAGGGTGATGGAGGTGGAGGTGAACTGGCCTATTCTCACCACCTGAGGCCTGCCAGTGAGGAAGTCCTCAATCCAGTGGCAGAGAGAAGGATTCAATCCACTGCAGCGCGGATTGAATTGTCCACCCACGGTTTCTGATTTGAGAAGGACGTTATTGTTATTGTTTGCGTGGCTTGCTCTGTAAGCGTGTTGATGAAGCAAAGCACCACATCTGTGAACACGCTTACGTCGGCTGAACTCGCTCGGAACATGTCCCAATCCACATCATCCAGAGCTGCCTGTAGCGCAGTCTCTGAGTGGGGCGACCAGCGTTTAACTTCCCGTCTCACCAGGGGTTCCTGAACGAGCCTTTGTTTGTATTCAGGTGTGAGGAAAATGGCGGCATGATCCGATTTGCCAAAAGCTGGAAGTGACCGCGCTTTATAGGCGTTCTTAAACGGAGAGTAGCAATGATCCAGCGTGTTTACTCCTCGTGTAGGACAGGAGACGTGCTGGTGAAAGTTTGGTAGGACTTTCTTTAGGTTTGCTTTGTTAAAAATCGCCCGCGACGATGTATGCCGCGTCGGGGTGTTTGTTTATGACGCTGCTGGCAACATCATGAAGGCCAGATAAAGCCAGCCCTGTGTCTGCCTGTGGTGGAATGTAAACAGCGGTGGCGACGACCGCAGAAAACTCCCTCGGCAGATAGAATGGGCGGAAGATGATTGTTGATGTTCCTGGGGTCGCACCATTTCTTGTTGATCATGAAGCATACTCCACCACCTTTGGATTTACCGGCCTCGGCTGTTCTGTCCATCCAAAAAACAGAGAAGTTCTCCAACGGCGTCACAGCTGTGCCACGGGCGTGAGCCAAGTTTTGGACAAACAATAGATGTTACAGTCGCTCATGTCCCGTTGAAAACTTATCCTTGCTCTAAGATCATCCATCTTATTCTCCAAGGATTGAACATTTGCTAGAAGAATGCTCGGGAGAGGAGGGCTGAATGCCCTTTTGCTCAGTCTGTTGCGGATCCCCGCGCGTTTCCCATGGTGTTTCTTGATTCTTCGCCGTTGACTCGTCTGTCCATTGTTCAACTCGGCGTTGCGAAGGATCTCAGATGGCCACAGAGGATCGGCGAAAGTGTTCTGAAACAGTCCAGTGTAGAGGTAACCAATGTCCAAAAGAGTTTTGCTGTCATAGCAGATCAATGCAGTTGATAAGTTTGTAAAAATTGAGAGTAAAAGAAAGTAAAATAGTAAATAAAACCACAGTCTTTGCGGAGCGACCTGAACAGCGACCGAACACAGCGGCGCGATTCTACAGCAAGAGACTCAGCACAGTTCAATCAGAAATTATCAGAATGCATTGTAAACTAAATATCAATAAGCCTATGAATCTCAACAATGGAAATGGGTTTCTATGCCTCACTGCATTCTGTGAGCCATGGTTGAGTTGCATGATGCACCCAGAATTAATTGTGACATGAAGTATGTCACCGTTGATTGAGATTCATACACTGATTCTTGATGTCTGTGTGTCTAAAGCTCACAGGATTTTGAATGTGTTTATAAACAGGAGTGTTTTTTAAGTTTATCTGATTAACACTGGATATCAAGCTGTAGAGTCATATGGTTACTATAATCAATGCTTCTCATGACATAAGCAAACACTGATCACTGTAATGGTAACTTATTTTCAATTAAACATCTAAACCTCTTGATTCTCAATAAGAGCTTCTATAGACGTCTGACAGAAATAAAGTGAATCTGGTTAGTAATGTGTGGAGCTGTTTAATCCTCCTCTGCTGATATCTTCAGAGATTTAATGTCTTTTATCTTCAGTTGATTTCATCTAAAGCTGTGGCTGAACTCATTCTTGTGCTTCTCTTTCCTTCAGTGATTCTGCTTGTTAACAGTAGGTGTTCATCACTCAATTAATCACTTAATTATCTCATTAACTCCATTAGCACAAACTGATTCAGTGTTACATTTAACAGCCTGTAGTGTACACACTGAGCAGTGTTCATTTCATCTGGGCTAACCCATGTGGGGCCTCCGTGGAAACTGAGGACAAAACTGGTTGGGCCCCAGTTAGACAGCCCAGGTCAAACCCATCTGGCCCCACATGGCTGTTCTGGCAGGGATGGAAGGGACTGGTCAATGGCTGTTCTAAACATTTTGGTCTTTCACTTTCTTGATTATTTGAAAGGAGGGCTATAAATCACTACCATTTTCACTGATTTGGTATGTTATTTTCTTTTAAATTTTTAGAGCATTGTAATCGACATGTTTGTTAATCAGAGGTGTTTAAGTCTAGTTTATAAGCCAACGCGGTCATATGCCTTGAACTTTTGGGGTTCTCAAACGTCAGTCTCCCATTAAAAAAATTAATTAATTAATTAAATGGAATAATCTTTATTAAAGCTAGAAGTTATTCAATCAAGAGTAGTGAGTGACTTTCGTTTTTTTGATTAACAAAGTGACCGCAACTTTGTTGTAATGTGTCGTTGTGACCAGCCACACATGATGCGGATCTGACACATTTCTTTAAACTTCATTTAACCCCCTGGAGTCTGAGCTGTTTTGGGGCCCCTTAGAAGTTTTGACATGCTCTGACATTTGTGCTTTTTTCAGTTGCTTATAAACATATTAATGGCAAAAGTGTAATTACACTGTATTCAGCACAAACTGGGCTACCATAATATGAGAGCAAAACAGCAATATTGGGACACTGAACACAATTCAGTATTCAGTAAATACAAATAACTGAATAATTGGTAATGATTAACGTTATAAGTAAAATATTTGGGATTTAAAACAACATAATGCAATGCAATTATGATTTCAAAGAGTATATGTAGAATTCAGGTTGATTGGGACACTATTTTCACAGTTATTTCAGTGGTAAACCTTTTCTGAATCATTTGATCAATGCAGTTTCAAAGGAAGGGCTTCAGAGGGTCTGCACAATCCCAGACAAGGAATAGGGTCTGATCTAGCCAAACCATCTGTCATTTTCTAACATTTATGTATTTTTTTAACCTAAATTGCTCTAATCTGCGATGCGCCACAGATGGTGTAATTACGTCGGAAAGGTCACGCTTCTGCCTACGTCTAGCGTGACCTTTCCGACGTGATCCGCGGCACACCTCGCAGAGCAGCGCAAGATGAGTGATTTAGGTTAAAAAGTATATACATGTTTGTTTTTTGGGGAAAATGACCAATGGTTTGGCTAGATAAGACCCTACTCCTTATCTGGGATCATGCAGACCCTCTGAAGCCCTTCCTTTGAAACTGCATTGATTTGGACCTTCAACTGTTGGTTGCCATTGAAGTCCATTATAGACATCTTGGATGAGATGGGGGTGAGTAAATCATCAGAATTTTCATTTTGAAGTGAACTAATCCTTTAAGACTGCATAAGAGTATACTTATTTTTTTGCATAATTATCAAGCGTGGCATTAGTTCTGGCAGGTCACATCAGTCAAGATCACATCAGCTGACTCTCAGCTGATCCACGTCCACCTTTAGGAATGTGATGCCTATCACAGCATCCCTATGTATAAAGTCCAGTCAGTATTTTCAGCAGCTTTACAGAGTTGCTCATGAGCTAAATAAACTCATATGCTTGGCTAGGTATCAGGTGATCGGCATAGCATGGCACAGCGTGGATCACGGCAAACAACATGAGGATTGATTGTTGGTGGGAGGAGTGTGTCCCAGATCAATCCAGTGATCATCTGTTCCAAATCAGAATTGTGACAATGGGCCAATTAAGTGCACTTTAAAGCAGTTGACTTGACTGCTTTACAATTTACTTAATTTGAAATGGTAACGTTTCATCTGTTATAATATGTTACGACTCGGTGTAGCTCCTGCTCCTCTAATTTGATATGTCCGCCGCTTGGTGGCGTGTTTGGTGCTGTTGATTACCGGTGATAAGAAGATGCTCCTTTTTCCTTTTTTTTTGTCTTGTCACAGTAGGTTTTGGGTTTTGTTTCACATTTATGTTTTTATTTATTATTTTATTTTAAACTTATTTATAACAGCAAAACACACTTACTTACACATATTTGAGAATCGGAATATCAGATAGTTGATGACATGGTAAGCGAGTTTGTGAATAATTTGAATAAAAAAGGAAAAATTAATAAATATGATACATCTGTCATACAGCGCTATTTTGGCTGCGGTGAGTCACGTGACAAGCATGACACGCCGCCATGGAAACAATAAGGGGAAACGTAATGGTCGCCTTAAAAAAAAAAAAAAATTCTTTGGGGTCAGCTAGAACATCTTAAACGTACACATGAAAGGGTTGTGAATGTGATATTAATAAAATACATTTTAACAGTTAAACTTAAACCTAGTGTATTATCATTTTGTTAGGCCGATTGGGGACAGGTGGGGCTCAGAACCCTTACCTACCTCCAAAGTGAGGAATGGCAGAAAGAGTTTAAGAAACACTGCCGTAGCGAGTTGTGGGGGTACTCGGCCCAACCCAGGAACTGGATCCAGGAGTTCTGGTGGCTGTGACAGAAGGTACGGAGGAAGCGGCTGATCTCCTGGATTTTATGTTCCATCTGCCTGTTCGACTGGGGATGGTATCCCAAGGAGAGGCTGACGGTCACACCTAGGAGGGTGAAGAAATCTTTCCATACTCTTGAGATGAACTGCGGACCTCTGTCAGAGACGATGTCTTCAGGGATGCCGTAATAACGGAATATATGGTTAAACATCAATTCAGCAGTTTCCATCGCAGTGGATAGACCTCTCAGAGGAAGTAGACGGCAGGACTTGGAGAATCGGTCTACCACTACCAGAACGCAGGTACAATTGTCGGAGACAGGGAGGTCAGTAATAAAATCCACTCCTAGGTGTGACCAGGCAGAGGATGGAGGTTGCCAGCAGGAAGATGACGTGGGCTCTTGGATATGGCACATTCCTGGCATCCCTGCACGTACCTTCTGATGTTGGATGCCATGTTGGGCCACCAGAAGCGCTGTTTAAGCAGCATAGGGTTTCATTGACGCCGGGGTGGCCAGTGCCCAGAGAGGTATGGGAGGATTGGATGAGTGGAGTGCGCTGGGTCCGAGTGATGCACTGCAAGCCCGGTGGGCAGCCCAGCGGAGCGTTGGTGGAGGCATTGGAGGAGGGCAGAGTCTCTTCGGACCAGACGATGAGGCTAACGAACAGTTTACCAGGCAAGATGGGCTTGGATTCCTCTATCTTTTTCTTGGGGCTGTAAATGCAGAAAGGGCATCCGCTTTGACGTTCTTTGGACCTGGTCAATAGGAAATCATGAAATTGAACCGGGTGAAGACCAATGCCCATCGAGCCTGGTGAGGGTTCAACCTCTTAGCATCACGGAGATATTCTAGGTTCTTGTGGTCCATTAAGACGAGGAAGGGATGTTGAGCACCCTCCAACCAATGCCTCCACTCTTCAAGGGCTAGCTTGATAGCCAGGAGCTCCTTGTTCCCGATGTCATAGTTGACTTCCGCCGGGCTGAGCTTGTGGGAGAAGAAGGTGCATGGATGGAGTCTACTGGGGTGCCCCTGCTGTTGGGACAAGACCACTCCCACTCCGGTGGTCAAGGTGTCCACCTCCACAAGGAAGGACAGATCTGGATTGGGATGGACAAGGAGGGGAGTGGTGGTGAAGGTGATCTTGAGGGCCTCAAAAGCTTCCGTGGCAGCAGGTGACCAGGACAGGGACTTGGGCTTGTGATGTAGGAGAGTTGTAAGTGGACTGGAGAGGGAACTATAACCTGTAATGAACCGGTGATAGAAGTTGGTGAAGCCCAAAAACCTTGGGAATGGGCCAGGACCGGATGGCTTCCACCTTCCCCTCGTCCATCCGGATGCCACGGCGCTCGATGTCGTAACCAAGAACCTGCACTGAGGACTGATGGAAGGAATATTTATTGGCTTTCAGGAACAGATGGAACTTCCTCAGGCATTTCAGGACCTCCGCAACATGGTGGTGATGTTCGGCCAGGCTCCGGGAGTAGATCAGGATGTCATCAATGTAGACTAGTTTTCTTATTTTATTTTATTTATTTTTTTTACTGTACAGCCCTTTGGTCTACTCTGTAGTGGAAAGGGCTTTATAAATAGACTAGGCTTGAGATCTTTTGAATTTGTAAGTTTTTATGAGTGAATCTGTTCATGAATTTTCATGAAGTTGCTGCAGGTTTTCAGAAAACTTTCAGTTTTACAAATGAATGATTAAAAACAAAAATTTTAAAAAGTTAAACAGTTGTACTTGCTTCTTTTTATTGTTATTTACCTGTTGAAATACAGCAATTGACAATTTGTAGACTTTTACAGTAAATAGAAAAAATGGACAATGAATTACAGGAAATTAATACAATTGTATGTTTTACAGTAAAATAAACTATACAACAAGTTCAATTATACTGTAAATAGTAATACAGTATTTTTATTGAAAGTTTAATTTATATACCAGTCTGCCATTAAGTTACTGTAATTTCTATAGGATTTTTTTACAGTGTAGATATCTATGGACATATCATCAAATGACTAACATTTATCAAATGACTATCATCTGTTTTCACAGTCCACATTACAATGCAGAAACAGTGTCTTCAATTTATCCACTTGAGAGCGTTTTCAAAAGCTCAGTCTTCATTGACAAAAGGCCATCAGTGTGGACGGAAGGCCAAAGCCAAGAGAAAATAATGAAAGTGTTTAAGTGAGGCCTCAGTGTTTTTATCTTTTCCAGCCACTTGTCAGTAGCAGAAAGGGAAATGAAAGTAGACAGGAGGAAGTTAGTGTGGTTTCTGAGACATAGTTTTGCCAGGTTGGGCAAACTTACTATGTAGCTCAGGTTGAGGTCACATCAGCAGCTGCACCAAAAGGAAGTGCCTGGTTGAGCATCTGTAACCATGTCCAGAGACGTGGGGCCTGATGATGTATAAGAGTTGTGCTGGCCCAAAATGGACATTAAAATGCAAGTACACACAGAGAAAAAAACGGTCAAAATTGTGCCTTTAGGGGTACAACAGCTTGTCACTGGGGCAGTACCCTTAAAAGGACATCTTTGTACCCTTTACTTCTTTTCTGGACCTTGAAAGTCTTAATGTGTGTTACGAAGATGAACGAAGGTCTTACGGGTTTGGAATGGCATGAGGGTGAGGATTTAAAGGATTAATTCATCCAATGATGGAAATTATCCCATGAAAGTGCATCTATATCCATCATAAAACTGCATCTATCATTATAAAAGTGCATCTATCCATTATAAAAGTGCATCCATCCATCATAAAAGTTCTATCCATTATAAAAGTGCATCTATCCATCATAAAAGTGCATCTATCCATCATAAAAGTGCATCTATCCATTATAAAAGTGTAAGCTAGTAAAATTTTATAAAATAACTAGCTTCCGGCGGAGAGCCGTATGCAAGTCAACTTACGGCAAAAGAATAACCCCTGACACGATGTATGACGCAGGATGTAGGAGCATCGCAAGCTTTGACGCCTCTCATGGATAATAGCTTGGAAGAGCAAGGACATTTTTTTAATATAACTCTGATTGTGTTTGTCTGAAAGTCATATACACCTAGGATGACTTGAGGGCAAGTAAATCATGGGATAATTTTCATTTTTGGGAGAACTATCCCTTTAAATGGTTATTTTTTGTAATTTCAGCTTTGGTTCTCTTTAAAGTCGTTTTGTTCAGTCATGGAGAAATAAACAAATCCAGCAAGGTTTTATTTGCTGAAAGTGTGGATGCCTGATCACTGTAATCTCAAAAATGTAAAATAAGTATATTTTAAAAGTATTATTTAAAAATGGTTCTCGTATACAATCATATCATATACAATCTCATGACAAAAAAACTCCACAAGTAGTAACCTAGAATACTATCTAACACTCGATGGCTGCTCTGTCAAGCCCTCGTCGTCAGTGAGGAACCTGGGTGTGCTCTTTGATACCAATCTCTCATTTGAAAGCCACGTTTCTAACATCTGTAAAACTGCATTCTACCATCTTAAAAATATATCTAAATTACGGCACATCCTTTCGATGCAAAATGCTGAACAGTTAATTCATGCGTTCATGACCTCAAGGCTAGATTACTGTAATGCTTTACTGGGTGGTTGCCCTGCTCGCTTAATAAACAAACTCCAGCTGGTCCAAAACGCAGCAGCTCGAGCTCTTACTAGAACCAGGAAGTATGACCATATTAGCCCGGTTCTGTCAACACTGCACTGGTTTAAACATTGTATAAACTTTAAAATCTTGCTAATTACTTACAAAGCACTAAATGGTTTGGCTCAGCCGGAACCGGGAACACTTCCCATAATACCTGATGTACTCATTGCATCATAAGAAGAATGGCATCTACGCTACGTCAACAGCTTTTTCCCCCAGACTGTGAGAGCCCTGAACTCAACCCCCTCTGAGAC
>JAGHMJ010001555.1:62500-96084 GCA_018749465.1 Paracanthobrama guichenoti
CGTGTTTTTGCAGCGGTGCGTAATGTAGCCAATCACAGATATAACGTTAGTTGTGATCTCTTGAACACGATGTCTAGTCAGAATCTCACCACTCAAAACGGCCGAGTTTTTATTCAGTGCTGCGTTAATGCAGGCTCGTGAAATAACATACACAGTTTTAAGTCTGGATATTCTTGTAAATATTCCCATTTATTACTCCCGTTATTACACGTCTTACTCCATTACATATTGCTTATTAAATACAGTGTAGATATATTACATTGAAAACACATGTATGTATGCATGTATGTTTACACGCATACTACATAAAGTAAAATGGTACATCAAATTATGCTGTTATAGTTGAGAATCATCTTTATACAAAGTTTGGATTTTAAAAAATCCCATTGTTTTTGCCTATTCATGTCTTTTAATTTTCCCAATAAATAGCATATAACATGGGCAAAAACAATGGGGATTTTTTAATGCTCTTTATTTTATCTATTTATTTATTTAAAAAAATGCCAATTTGTTTTTTTTTATGCTCCAAACAATGTAATGACCTAAGAAAGAAATCTAAATTCACAAAACTTTTTCTGCTTCTCAGGAAGCAAAATATTTAGGAAATTCCACTTATTGGTAAAAGTGATGACTTGCTTAGCCTACATCTGCACTTTACTAGAGCGCCCTCAGTGATTTCAGAAGCGCCATCAGTGATTTCAGAAGCTTCATCAGTGATTTCAGAAGCGCCCTCAGTGATGTCAGAAGCGCCCTCAGTGATTTCAGAAGCTCCATCAGTGATGTCAGAAGCTCCATCAGTGATTTCAGAAGCTCCATCAGTGATTTCAGAAGCTCCATCAGTGATTTCAGAAGCGCCCTCAGTGATTTCAGAAGCTCCATCAGTGATGTCAGAAGCTCCATCAGTGATTTCAGAAGCGCCCTCAGTGATTTCAGAAGCTCCATCAGTGATTTCAGAAGCTCCATCAGTGATGTCAGAAGCTCCATCAGTGATTTCAGAAGCTCCATCAGTGATTTCAGAAGCGCCCTCAGTGATTTCAGAAGCTCCCTCAGTGATTTCAGAAGCTCCATCGGTGATTTCAGAAGCTCCATCAGTGATTTCAGAAGCACCCTCAGTGATTTCAGAAGCGCCCTCAGGGATTTCAGAAGCTCCATCAGTGATTTCAGAAGCACCCTCAGTGATTTCAGAAGCGCCCTCAGTGATTTCAGAAGCTCCATCAGTGATTTCAGAAGCTCCATCAGTGATTTCAGAAGCTCCATCAGTGATTTCAGAAGCTCCATCAGTGATTTCAGAAGCGCCCTCAGTGATTTCAGAAGCTCCATCAGTGATGTCAGAAGCTCCATCAGTGATTTCAGAAGCGCCCTCAGTGATTTCAGAAGCTCCATCAGTGATTTCAGAAGCTCCATCAGTGATGTCAGAAGCTCCATCAGTGATTTCAGAAGCTCCATCAGTGATTTCAGAAGCGCCCTCAGTGATTTCAGAAGCTCCCTCGGTGATTTCAGAAGCTCCATCGGTGATTTCAGAAGCTCCATCAGTGATTTCAGAAGCACCCTCAGTGATTTCAGAAGCGCCCTCAGGGATTTCAGAAGCTCCATCAGTGATTTCAGAAGCACCCTCAGTGATTTCAGAAGCGCCCTCAGTGATGTCAGAAGCTCCATCAGTGATTTCAGAAGCGCCCTCAGTGATGTCAGAAGCGCCCTCAGTGATGTCAGAAGCGCCCTCAGTGATTTCAGAAGCACCCTCAGTGATTTCAGAAGCACCATCAGTGATTTCAGAAGTGCCCTCAGTGATTTCAGAAGCTCCATCAGTGATTTCAGAAGCGCCCTCAGTGATTTCAGAAGCACCCTCAGTGATTTCAGAAGCGCCCTCAGTGATTTCAGAAGCTCCATCAGTGATGTCAGAAGCTCCATCAGTGATTTCAGAAGCGCCCTCAGTGATTTCAGAAGCGCCCTCAGTGATGTCAGAAGCTCCATCAGTGATTTCAGAAGCGCCCTCAGTGATGTCAGAAGCGCCCTCAGTGATGTCAGAAGCGCCCTCAGTGATTTCAGAAGCACCATCAGTGATTTCAGAAGCGCCCTCAGTGATTTCAGAAGCGCCCTCAGTGATGTCAGAAGCACCCTCAGTATTGTCAGAAGCACCCTCAGTGATTTCAGAAGCTCCATCAGTGATTTCAGAAGCTCCATCAGTGATTTCAGAAATGCCCTCAGTGATTTCAGAAGCTCCATCAGTGATTTCAGAAGCGCCCTTCAGAAGCACCCTCAGTGATTTCAGAAGCGCCCTTCAGAAGCACCCTCATTGATTTCAGAAGCTCCATCAGTGATTTCAGAAGCGCCCTCAGTGATGTCAGAAGCTCCATCAGTGATTTCAGAAGCACCCTCAGTGATTTCAGAAGCACCATCAGTGATTTCAGAAGCGCCCTCAGTGATGTCAGAAGCGCCCTCAGTGATGTCAGAAGCTCCATCAGTGATTTCAGAAGCGCCTTCAGTGATTTCAGAAGCGCCCTCAGTGATGTCAGAAGCACCCTCAGTGATGTCAGAAGCGCCCTCAGTGATTTCAGAAGCGCCCTCAGTGATGTCAGAAGCGCCCTCAGTGATGTCAGAAGCGCCCTCAGTGATGTCAGAAGCGCCCTTAGTGATTTCAGAAGCTCCATCAGTGATTTTAGAAGCTCCATCAGTGATTTCAGAAGCTCCATCAGTGATGTCAGAAGCTCCATCAGTGATTTTAGAAGCTCCATCAGTGATTTCAGAAGCTCCATCAGTGATTTCAGAAGCACCCTCAGTGATTTCAGAAGCACCGTCAGTGATTTCAGAAGCGCCCTCAGTGATTTCAGAAGCGCCCTCAGTGATTTCAGAAGCGCCATCAGTGATTTCAGAAGCGCCCTCATTGATTTCAGAAGCGCCATCAGTGATTTCAGAAGCGCCCTCATTGATTTCAGAAGCTCCATCAGTGATTTCAGAAGCTCCATCAGTGATTTCAGAAGCACCCTCAGTGATTTCAGAAGCGCCCTCAGTGATGTCAGAGGCTCCATCAGTGATTTCAGAAGCACCCTCAGTGATGTCAGAAGCGCCCTCAGTGATGTCAGAAGCGCCCTCAGTGATTTCAGAAGCGCCCTCAGTGATTTCAGAAGCACCATCAGTGATTTCAGAAGCGCCCTCAGTGATTTCAGAAGCTCCATCAGTCATTTCAGAAGCGCCCTCAGTGATTTCAGAAGCTCCATCAGTGATTTCAGAAGCGCCCTCAGTGATTTCAGAAGCGCCCTCAGTGATTTCAGAAGCGCCCTCAGTGATGTCAGAAGCGCCCTCAGTGATGTCAAAGCTCCTCAGTGATGTCAGAAGCTCCATCAGTGATTTCAGAAGCTCCATCAGTGATTTCAGAAGCGCCCTCAGTGATTTCAGAAGCTCCATCAGTGATTTCAGAAGCGCCCTTCAGAAGCACCCTCAGTGATTTCAGAAGCGCCCTTCAGAAGCACCCTCATTGATTTCAGAAGCGCCCTCATTGATTTCAGAAGCTCCATAAGTGATTTCAGAAGCTCCATCAGTGATTTCAGAAGCACCCTCAGTGATTTCAGAAGCGCCCTCAGTGATGTCAGAGGCTTCATCAGTGATTTCAGAAGCGCCTCAGTGATGTCAGAAGCTCCATCAGTGATTTCAGAAGCACCCTCAGTGATTTCAGAAGCACCATCAGTGATTTCAGAAGCGCCCTCAGTGATGTCAGAAGCGCCCTCAGTGATTTCAGAAGCTCCATCAGTGATTTCAGAAGCGCCCTCAGTGATTTCAGAAGCTCCATCAGTGATTTCAGAAGCGCCCTCAGTGATGTCAGAAGCTCCATCAGTGATTTCAGAAGCGCCCTCAGTGATGTCAGAAGCCCTCAGTGACGTCAGAAGCGCCCTCAGTGATTTCAGAAGCGCCCTCAGTGACTTCAGAAGCGCCATCAGTGATTTCAGAAGCGCCCTCAGTGATTTCAGAAGCTCCATCAGTGATTTCAGAAGCGCCCTCAGTGATTTCAGAAGCTCCATCAGTGATTTCAGAAGCGCCCTCAGTGATTTCAGAAGCGCCATCAGTGATTTCAGAAGCGCCCTCAGTGATTTCAGAAGCTCCATCAGTGATTTCAGAAGCGCCCTCAGTGATTTCAGAAGCTCCATCAGTGATTTCAGAAGCGCCCTCAGTGATTTCAGAAGCTCCATCAGTGATTTCAGCGCGCTTTCTTCAGAAGCACCCTCAGTGATTTCAGAAGCGCCCTTCAGAAGCACCCTCATTGATTTCAGAAGCTCCATCAGTGATTTCAGAAGCGCCCTCAGTGATGTCAGAAGCTCCATCAGTGATTTCAGAAGCACCCTCAGTGATTTCAGAAGCGCCATCAGTGATTTCAGCGCGCCTCAGTGATGTCAGAAGCGCCCTCAGTGATTTCAGAAGCTCCATCAGTGATTTCAGAAGCGCCCTCAGTGATTTCAGAAGCTCCATCAGTGATTTCAGAAGCGCCATCAGTGATTTCAGAAGCGCCCTCAGTGATGTCAGAAGCGCCCTCAGTGATGTCAGAAGCGCACTCAGTGATTTCAGAAGCACCCTCAGTGATTTCAGAAGCACCCTCAGTGATGTCAGAAGCACCCTCAGTGATGTCAGAAGCACCCTCAGTATTGTCAGAAGCACCCTCAGTGATGTCAGAAGAGCCCTCAGTGATGTCAGAAGCTCCATCAGTGATTTCAGAAGCGCCCTCAGTGATGTCAGAAGCGCCCTCAGTGATTTCAGAAGCACCCTCAGTGATTTCAGAAGCGCCCTCAGTGATTTCAGAAATGCCCTCAGTGATTTCAGAAGCGCCCTCAGTGATTTCAGAAGCGCCCTCAGTGATTTCAGAAGCGCCCTCAGTGATGTCAGTAGCGCCCTCAGTGATGTCAGAAGCTCCATCAGTGATTTCAGAAGCTCCATCAGTGATTTCAGAAGCGCCCTCAGTGATTTCAGAAGCTCCATCAGTGATTTCAGAAATGCCCTCAGTGATTTCAGAAGCTCCATCAGTGATTTCAGAAGCTCCATCAGTGATTTCAGAAGCGCCCTTCAGAAGCACCCTCAGTGATTTCAGAAGCGCCCTTCAGAAGCACCCTCATTGATTTCAGAAGCTCCATCAGTGATTTCAGAAGCGCCCTCAGTGATGTCAGAAGCTCCATCAGTGATTTCAGAAGCACCCTCAGTGATTTCAGAAGCACCCTCAGTGATTTCAGAAGCGCCCTCAGTGATTTCAGAAGCGCCCTCAGTGATGTCAGAAGCGCCCTCAGTGATTTCAGAAGCTCCATCAGTGATTTCAGAAGCGCCCTCAGTGATTTCAGAAGCGCCCTCAGTGATTTCAGAAGCGCCCTCAGTGATTTCAGAAGCTCCATCAGTGATTTCAGAAGCGCCCTTCAGAAGCACCTCAGTGATTTCAGAAGGCGCCCTTCAGAAGCACCCTCATTGATTTCAGAAGCTCCATCAGTGATTTCAGAAGCCCCTCAGTGATGTCAGAAGCTCCATCAGTGATTTCAGAAGCACCCTCAGTGATTTCAGAAGCGCCATCAGTGATTTCAGAAGCGCCATCAGTGATTTCAGAAGCGCCAGTGATTTCTCAGTGATTTCAGAAGCTCCATCAGTGATTTCCATCAGTGATTTCAGAAGCCCTCAGTGATTTCAGAAGCTCCATCAGTGATTTCACCATCGGTGATTTCAGAAGCGCCATCAGTGATTTCAGTGCGCCCTCAGTGATGTCAGAAGCGCCCTCAGTGATGTCAGAAGCGCACTCAGTGATTTCAGAAGCACCCTCAGTGATTTCAGAAGCACCCTCAGTGATGTCAGAAGCACCCTCAGTGATGTCAGAAGCACCCTCAGTGATGTCAGAAGCACCCTCAGTGATGTCAGAAGAGCCCTCAGTGATGTCAGAAGCTCCATCAGTGATTTCAGAAGCGCCCTCAGTGATGTCAGAAGCGCCCTCAGTGATTTCAGAAGCACCCTCAGTGATTTCAGAAGCGCCCTCAGTGATTTCAGAAATGCCCTCAGTGATTTCAGAAGCGCCCTCAGTGATTTCAGAGCGCCTCAGTGATTTCAGAAGCGCCCTCAGTGATGTCAGTCCATCAGTGATTGCGCCCCATCAGTGATGTCAGAAGCTCCATCAGTGATTTCAGAAGCTCCATCAGTGATTTCAGAAGCGCCCTCAGTGATTTCAGAAGCTCCATCAGTGATTTCAGAAATGCCCTCAGTGATTTCAGAAGCTCCATCAGTGATTTCAGAAGCTCCATCAGTGATTTCAGAAGCGCCCTTCAGAAGCACCCTCAGTGATTTCAGAAGCGCCCTTCAGAAGCACCCTCATTGATTTCAGAAGCTCCATCAGTGATTTCAGAAGCGCCCTCAGTGATGTCAGAAGCTCCATCAGTGATTTCAGAAGCACCCTCAGTGATTTCAGAAGCACCATCAGTGATTTCAGAAGCGCCCTCAGTGATTTCAGAAGCGCCCTCAGTGATGTCAGAAGCGCCCTCAGTGATTTCAGAAGCTCCATCAGTGATTTCAGAAGCGCCCTCAGTGATTTCAGAAGCGCCCTCAGTGATGTCAGAAGCACCCTCAGTGATGTCAGAAGCACCCTCAGTGATGTCAGAAGCGCACTCAGTGATTTCAGAAGCACCCTCAGTGATTTCAGAAGCTCCATCAGTGATGTCAAAAGCTCCATCAGTGATGTCAGAAGCGCCCTCAGTGATGTCAGAAGCGCCCTCAGTGATGTCAGATTTCAGAAGCGCCTCAGTGATTTCAGAAGCTCCATCAGTGATTTTAGAAGCTCCATCAGTGATTTCAGAAGCTCCATCAGTGATGTCAGAAGCTCCATCAGTGATTTCAGAAGCTCCATCAGTGATTTCAGAAGCACCCTCAGTGATTTCAGAAGCACCGTCAGTGATTTCAGAAGCACCCTCAGTGATTTCAGAAGCGCCCTCAGTGATGTCAGAAGCGCCCTCAGTGATTTCAGAAACTCCATCAGTGATGTCAGAAGCACCCTCAGTGATGTCAGAAGCACCCTCAGTGATGTCAGAAGCACCCTCAGTGATTTCAGAAGCACCCTCAGTGATGTCAGAAGAGCCCTCAGTGATGTCAGAAGCGCCCTCAGTGATTTCAGAAGCGCCCTCAGTGATGTCAGAAGCGCCCTCAGTGATTTCAGAAGCGCCCTCAGTGATTTCAGAAGCTCCATCAGTGATTTCAGAAGCTCCATCAGTGATTTCAGAAGCGCCCTCAGTGATTTCAGAAGCTCCAGTGATTTCAGAAGCTCCATCTGTGATGTCAGAAGCTCCATCAGTGATTTCAGAAGCTCCATCAGTGATTTCAGAAGCTCCATCAGTGATTTCAGAAGCTCCATCATGCGATTTCCATCAGAAGCTCCATCAGTGATTTCAGAAGCACCCTCAGTGATGTCAGAAGCGCCCTCAGGGATTTCAGAAGCTCCATCAGTGATTTCAGAAGCACCCTCAGTGATTTCAGAAGCACCCTCAGTGATTTCAGAAGCGCCCTCAGTGATGTCAGAAGCTCCATCAGTGATTTCAGAAGCGCCCTCAGTGATGTCAGAAGCGCCCTCAGTGATGTCAGAAGCGCCCTCAGTGATGTCAGAAGCGCCCTCAGTGATTTCAGAAGCGCCCTCATTGATTTCAGAAGCTCCATCAGTGATTTCAGAAGCGCCCTCAGTGATTTCAGAAGCTCCATCAGTGATTTCAGAAAAGCCCTCAGTGATTTCAGAAGCGCCCTCAGTGATTTCAGAAGCGCCCTCAGTGATTTCAGAAGCTCCATCAGTGATTTCAGAAGCACCCTCAGTGATTTCAGAAGCGCCCTCAGTGATGTCAGAAGCTCCATCAGTGATTTCAGAAGCGCCCTCAGTGATGTCAGAAGCGCCCTCAGTGATTTCAGAAGCGCCCTCAGTGATTTCAGAAGCACCATCAGTGATTTCAGAAGCGCCCTCAGTGATTTCAGAAGCTCCATCAGTGATTTCAGAAGCGCCCCATCAGTGATTTCAGAAGCTCCATCAGTGATTTCAGAAGCGCCCTCAGTGATTTCAAGCGCCCTCAGTGATTTCAGAAGCGCCCTCAGTGATGTCAGAAGCGCCCAGTCAGTCAGTGATGTCAGAAGCTCCATCAGTGATTTCAGAATTTCGCCGCTCAGTGATTTCAGAAGATCCATCAGTGATTTCAGAAGCGCCCTTCAGAAGCACCCTCAGTGATTTCAGAAGCGCCCTTCAGAAGCACCCTCATTGATTTCAGAAGCTCCATCAGTGATTTCAGAAGCGCCCTCAGTGATGTCAGAAGCTCCATCAGTGATTTCAGAAGCTCCATCAGTGATTTCAGAAGCGCCCTCAGTGATTTCAGAAGCGCCCTCAGTGATTTCAGAAGCGCCCTCAGTGATGTCAGAAGCGCCCTCAGTGATGTCAGAAGCGCCCTCAGTGATGTCAGAAGCTCCATCAGTGATTTCAGAAGCTCCATCAGTGATTTCAGAAGCGCCATCAGTGATTTCAGAAGCTCCATCAGTGATTTCAGAAGCGCCCTTCAGAAGCACCCTCAGTGATTTCAGAAGCGCCCTTCAGAAGCACCCTAATTGATTTCAGAAGCTCCATCAGTGATTTCAGAAGCGCCCTCAGTGATGTCAGAAGCTCCATCAGTGATTTCAGAAGCACCCTCAGTGATTTCAGAAGCACCATCAGTGATTTCAGAAGCGCCCTCAGTGATGTCAGAAGCGCCCTCAGTGATTTCAGAAGCTCCATCAGTGATTTCAGAAGCGCCCTCAATGATTTCAGAAGCTCCATCAGTGATTTCAGAAGCGCCATCAGTGATTTCAGAAGCGCCCTCAGTGATGTCAGAAGCGCCCTCAGTGATGTCAGAAGCGCACTCAGTGATTTCAGAAGCACCCTCAGTGATTTCAGAAGCACCGTCAGTGATGTCAGAAGCACCCTCAGTGATGTCAGAAGCACCCTCAGTATTGTCAGAAGCACCCTCAGTGATGTCAGAAGAGCCCTCAGTGATGTCAGAAGCGCCCTCAGTGATTTCAGAAGCACCCTCAGTGATGTCAGAAGCACCCTCAGTGATTTCAGAAGCACCCTCAGTGATTTCAGAAGCGCCCTCAGTGATTTCAGAAGCTCCATCAGTGATGTCAGAAGCTCCATCAGTGATGTCAGAAGCTCCATCAGTGATTTCAGAAGCTCCATCAGTGATTTCAGAAGCTCCATCAGTGATTTCAGAAGCGCCCTCAGTGATTTCAGAAGCTCCAGTGATTTCAGAAGCTCCATCAGTGATGTCAGAAGCTCCATCAGTGATTTCAGAAGCTCCATCAGTGATTTCAGAAGCGCCCTCAGTGATTTCAGAAGCTCCATCGGTGATTTCAGAAGCTCCATCAGTGATTTCAGAAGCGCCCTCAGTGATTTCAGAAGCTCCATCAGTGATTTCAGAAGCTCCATCAGTGATTTCAGAAATGCCCCCATCAGTGATGTCAGAAGCGCCTCAGTGATTTCAGAAGCTCCATCAGTGATTTCAGGCGCCCTCAGAAGCACTCCATCAGTGATTTCAGAAGCACCTCAGTGATTTCAGAAGCACCATCAGTGATTTCAGTCAGTGATTTCAGAAGCTCCATCAGTGATTTCAGAAGCTCCATCAGTGATTTCAAGCGCCCTCAGTGATTTCAGAAGCGCCCAGTGATTTCAGAAGCGCCCTCAGTGATGTCAGAAGCGCCCTCAGTAATGTCAGAAGCTCCATCAGTGATTTCAGAAGCGCCCTCAGTGATTTCAGAAGCTCCATCAGTGATTTCAGAAGCGCCCTTCAGAAGCACCCTCAGTGATTTCAGAAGCGCCCTTCAGAAGCACCCTCATTGATTTCAGAAGCTCCATCAGTGATTTCAGAAGCGCCCTCAGTGATGTCAGAAGCTCCATCAGTGATTTCAGAAGCTCCATCAGTGATTTCAGAAGCGCCCTCAGTGATTTCAGAAGCGCCCTCAGTGATTTCAGAAGCGCCCTCAGTGATGTCAGAAGCGCCCTGATGTCAGAAGCGCCCTGATGATGTCAGAAGCTCCATCAGTGATTTCAGAAGCTCCATCAGTGATTTCAGAAGCGCCATCAGTGATTTCAGAAGCTCCATCAGTGATTTCAGAAGCCCTTCAGAAGCACCCTCAGTGATTTCAGAAGCGCCCTTCAGAAGCACCTCATTGATTTCAGAAGCTCCATCAGTGATTTCAGAAGCGCCATCAGTGATGTCAGAAGCTCCATCAGTGATTTCAGAAGCACCCTCAGTGATTTCAGAAGCACCATCAGTGATTTCAGAAGCGCCCTCAGTGATGTCAGAAGCGCCCTCAGTGATTTCAGAAGCTCCATCAGTGATTTCAGAAGCGCCATCAGTGATTTCAATGATTTCAGCAGAAGCTCCATCAGTGATTTCAGAAGCGCCATCAGTGATTTCAGAAGCGCCCTCAGTGATGTCAGAAGCGCCCTCAGTGATGTCAGAAGCGCACTCAGTGATTTCAGAAGCACCCTCAGTGATTTCAGAAGCACCCTCAGTGATGTCAGAAGCACCCTCAGTGATGTCAGAAGCACCCTCAGTATTGTCAGAAGCACCCTCAGTGATGTCAGAAGCGCCCTCAGTGATGTCAGAAGCGCCTCAGTGATTTCAGAAGCACCCTCAGTGATGATCAGAAGCACCCTCAGTGATTTCAGAAGCACCCTCAGTGATTTCAGAAGCGCCCTCAGTGATTTCAGAAGCTCCATCAGTGATGTCAGAAGCTCCATCAGTGATGTCAGAAGCTCCATCAGTGATTTCAGAAGCTCCATCAGTGATTTCAGAAGCTCCATCAGTGATTTCAGAAGCGCCCTCAGTGATTTCAGAAGCTCTCAGTGAGTGATGATTCAGAAGCTCCATCAGTGATGTCAGAAGCTCCATCAGTGATTTCAGAAGCTCCATCAGTGATTTCAGAAGCGCCGGTGATTTCAGAAGCTCCATCGGTGATTTCAGAAGCTCCATCAGTGATTTCAGAAGCGCCCTCAGTGATTTCAGAAGCTCCATCAGTGATTTCAGAAGCTCCATCAGTGATTTCAGAAATGCCCTCAGTGATTTCAGAAGCTCCATCAGTGATTTCAGAAGCGCCCTTCAGAAGCACCCTCAGTGATTTCAGAAGCGCCTCAGTGATTCAGAAGCTCCCTCATTGATTTCAGAAGCTCCATCAGTGATTTCAGAAGCGCCTCAGTGATGTCAGAAGCTCCATCAGTGATTTCAGAAGCACCCTCAGTGATTTCAGAAGCACCATCAGTGATTTCAGAAGCGCCCTCAGTGATTTCAGAAGCGCCCTCAGTGATGTCAGAAGCACCCTCAGTGATTTCAGAAGCTCCATCAGTGATTTCAGAAGCGCCCTCAGTGATTTCAGAAGCGCCCTCAGTGATGTCAGAAGCACCCTCAGTGATGTCAGAAGCACCCTCAGTGATGTCAGCGCCCTCAGTGATTCAGCGCACTCAGTGATTTCAGAAGCACCCTCAGTGATTTCAGAAGCTCCATCAGTGATGTCAAAAGCCCATCAGTGATGTCCAGTGATTTCAAGCGCCCTCAGTGATTTCAGATTTCAGAAGCCCTCAGTGATTTCAGAGAAGCTCCATCAGTGATTTCAGAAGCTCCATCAGTGATTTCAGAAGCTCAGTGATTTCAGCTGATCAGTGATTTCAGAAGCTCCATCAGTGATTTCAGAAGCTCCATCCCTCAGTGATTTCAGAAGCTCCATCAGTGATTTCAGAAGCACCTCAGTGATTTCAGAAGCACCCAGTGATTTCAGAAGCACCCTCAGTGATTTCAGAAGCACCTCGATTTTTAGAAGCACCAGTGATTTCCCTTCAGTGATGTCAGAAGCCCTCAGTGATTTCAGAAGCTCCATCAGTGATGTCAGAAGCACCCTCAGTGATGTCAGAAGCTCCCTCAGTGATTTCAGTCAGTGATTTCAGAAGCACCCTCAGTGATGTCAGAAGAGCCCTCAGTGATGTTCAGAAGCGCCCTCAGTGATTTCAGAAGCGCCTCAGTGATCAGTGATGTCAGAAGCTCCCTCAGTGATTTCAGAAGCTCCAGTGATTTCAAGCTCCATCAGTGATTTCAGAAGCGCCCTCAGTGATTTCAGAAGCTCCAGTGATTTCAGAAGCTCCATCTGTGATGTCAGAAGCTCCATCAGTGATTTCAGAAGCTCCATCAGTGATTTCAGAAGCGCCCTCAGTGATTTCAGAAGCTCCATCAGTGATTTCAGAAGCGTGATTTCAGAAGCTCCATCAGTGATTTCAGAAGCACCCTCAGTGATGTCAGAATTTCGCCCTCAGGGATTTCAGAAGCTCCATCAGTGATTTCAGAAGCACCCTCAGTGATTTCAGAAGCACCCTCAGTGATTTCAGAAGCGCCCTCAGTGATTTCAGAAGCACCCTCAGTGATTTCAGAAGCGCCCTCAGTGATGTCAGAAGCTCCATCAGTGATTTCAGAAGCGCCCTCAGTGATGTCAGAAGCGCCCTCAGTGATTTCAGAAGCGCCCTCAGTGATTTCAGAAGCACCATCAGTGATTTCAGAAGCGCCCTCAGTGATTTCAGAAGCTCCATCAGTGATTTCAGAAGCGCCCTCAGTGATTTCAGAAGCTCCATCAGTGATTTCAGAAGCTCCATCAGTGATTTCGCGCCAGTGATTTCAGAAGCTCAGTGATTTCAGAAGCGCCCTCAGTGATGTCAGAAGCGCCCTCAGTGATGTCAGAAGCTCCATCAGTGATTTCAGAAGCGCCCTCAGTGATTTCAGAAGCTCCATCAGTGATTTCAGAAGCGCCATCAGTCAGAAGCACCTCCATCAGTGATTTCAGAAGCGCCCTGATCAGAAGCACCCTCAGTGATTTCAGAAGCTCCATCAGTGATTTCAGAAGCGCCCTCAGTGATGTCAGAAGCTCCATCAGTGATTTCAGAAGCTCCATCAGTGATTTCAGTGATTTCAGAAGCGCCCTCAGTGATTTCAGAAGCGCCCTCAGTGATGTCAGCGCCTCAGTGATTTCGTAGCGCCCTCAGCCCCTCAGTGATGTCAGAAGCGCCCTCAGTGATGTCAGAAGCGCCCTCAGTGATGTCAGAAGCTCCATCAGTGATTTCAGAAGCTCCATCAGTGATTTCAGAAGCGCCCTCAGTGATTTCAGAAGCTCCATCAGTGATTTCAGAAGCGCCATCAGTGATTTCATGATTTCAGAAGCAGAAGCCCTCAGTGATTTCAGAAGCGCCATCAGTGATTTCAGAAGCGCCCTCAGTGATGTCAGAAGCTCCATCAGTGATTTCAGAAGCTCCATCAGTGATTTCGAAGCGCCATTTCAGAAGCTCCATCAGTGATTTCAGAAGCTCCATCAGTGATTTCAGAGCACCCTCAGTGATTTCAGAAGCTCCCATCAGTGATTTCAGAAGCGCCCTCAGTGATTTCAGAAGCGCCCTCAGTGATTTCAGAAGCTCCATCAGTGATTTCAGAAGCCCTCAGTGATTTCAGAAGCGCCCTCAGTGATTTCAGAAGCGCCATCAGTGATTTCAGAAGCGCCCTCAGTGATTTCAGAGCGCCCTCAGTGATGTCAGAAGCTCCAGTGATTGTCAGTGATTTCTCCATCAGAATTTCACCCTCAGTGAGTGCACCTCAGTGATTGTCAGAAGCACCCTCAGTGATGTCAGAAGAGTCCACCCTCAGTGATGTCAGAAGCGCCCTCAGTGATTTCAGAAGCACCTCAGTGATTTCAGAAGCACCCTCAGTGATTTCAGAAGCACCCTCAGTGATTTCAGAAGCGCCTCAGTGATTTCAGAAGCTCCATCAGTGATGTCAGAAGCTCCATCAGTGATGTCAGAAGCTCCATCAGTGATTTCAGAAGCTCCATCAGTGATTTCAGAAGCTCCATCAGTGATTTCAGAAGCGCCCTCAGTGATTTCAGAAGCTCCAGTGATTTCAGAAGCTCCATCAGTGATGTCAGAAGCTCCATCAGTGATTTCAGAAGCTCCATCAGTGATTTCAGAAGCGCCCTCAGTGATTTCAGAAGCTCCATCGGTGATTTCAGAAGCTCCATCAGTGATTTCAGAAGCACCCTCAGTGATGTCAGAAGCGCCCTCAGGGATTTCAGAAGCTCCATCAGTGATTTCAGAAGCACCCTCAGTGATTTCAGAAGCACCCTCAGTGATTTCAGAAGCGCCCTCAGTGATGTCAGAAGCTCCATCAGTGATTTCAGAAGCGCCCTCAGTGATGTCAGAAGCGCCCTCAGTGATGTCAGAAGCGCCCTCAGTGATTTCAGAAGCGCCCTCAGTGATTTCAGAAGCACCATCAGTGATTTCAGAAGCGCCCTCAGTGATTTCAGAAGCTCCATCAGTGATTTCAGAAGCGCCCTCAGTGATTTCAGCGCCATCAGTGATTTCAGAAATGCCCCTCAGTGATTTCAGATTTCAGAGCTCCAACAGTGATTTCAGAAGCTCCACAGTGATTTCAGAAGCACCCTCAGTGATTTCAGAAGAAGCGCCCTCAGTGATTTCAGAAGCTGATGTCAGAAGCTCCATCAGTGATTTCAGAAGCGCCTCAGTGATGTCAGAAGCGCCCTCAGTGATGTCAGAAGCGCCCTCAGTGATTTCAGAAGCGCCCTCAGTGATTTCAGAAGCGCCATCAGTGATTTCAGAAGCGCCCTCAGTGATTTCAGAAGCTCCATCAGTGATTTCAGAAGCGCCCTCAGTGATTTCAGAAGCTCCATCAGTGATTTCAGAAGCGCCCTCAGTGATTTCAGAAGCGCCCTCAGTGATTTCAGAAGCGCCCTCAGTGATGTCAGAAGCGCCCTCAGTTATGTCAGAAGCTCCATCAGTGATTTCAGAAGCTCCATCAGTGATTTCAGAAGCGCCCTTCAGAAGCACCCTCAGTGATTTCAGAAGCGCCCTTCAGAAGCACCCTCATTGATTTCAGAAGCTCCATCAGTGATTTCAGAAGCGCCCTCATTGATGTCAGAAGCTCCATCAGTGATTTCAGAAGCACCCTCAGTGATTTCAGAAGCACCATCAGTGATTTCAGAAGCGCCCTCAGTGATGTCAGAAGCGCCCTCAGTGATGTCAGAAGCTCCATCAGTGATTTCAGAAGCGCCCTCAGTGATTTCAGAAGCACCATCAGTGATTTCAGAAGCTCCATCAGTGATGTCAGAAGCGCCCTCAGTGATGTCAGAAGCTCCATCAGTGATTTCAGAAGCGCCCTCAGTGATTTCAGAAGCGCCCTCAGTGATGTCAGAAGCACCCTCAGTGATGTCAGAAGCGCACTCAGTGATTTCAGAAGCACCCTCAGTGATTTCAGAAGCGCCCTCAGTGATGTCAGAAGCGCCCTCAGTGATGTCAGAAGCGCCCTTAGTGATTTCAGAAGCTCCATCAGTGATTTTAGAAGCTCCATCAGTGATTTCAGAAGCTCCATCAGTGATGTCAGAAGCTCCATCAGTGATTTTAGAAGCTCCATCAGTGATTTCAGAAGCTCCATCAGTGATTTCAGAAGCTCCATCAGTGATTTCAGAAGCACCCTCAGTGATTTCAGAAGCACCGTCAGTGATTTCAGAAGCGCCCTCAGTGATTTCAGAAGCGCCCTCAGTGATTTCAGAAGCGCCATCAGTGATTTCAGAAGCGCCCTCAGTGATGTCAGAAGCTCCATCAGTGATTTCAGAAGCACCCTCAGTGATTTCAGAAGCACCATCAGTGATTTCAGAAGCGCCCTCAGTGATGTCAGAAGCCCTCAGTCAGTGATTTCAGAAGCTCCATCAGTGATTTCAGAAGCGCCCTCAGTGATTTCAGAAGCTCCATCAGTGATTTCAGAAGCGCCCTCAGTGATTTCAGAAGCGCCCTCAGTGATGTCAGAAGCGCACTCAGTGATTTCAGAAGCACCCTCAGTGATTTCAGAAGCTCCATCAGTGATTTCAGAAGCACCCTCAGTGATTTCAGAAGCTCCATCAGTGATGTCAGAAGCACCCTCAGTGATTTCAGAAGCGCCCTCAGTGATGTCAGAAGCGCCCTCAGTGATGTCAGAAGCGCCCTCAGTGATTTCAGAAGCTCCATCAGTGATTTCAGAAGCACCCTCAGTGATTTCAGAAGCTCCATCAGTGATGTCAGAAGCTCCATCAGTGATTTCAGAAGCGCCCTCAGTGATGTCAGAAGCGCCCTTAGTGATTTCAGAAGCTCCATCAGTGATTTTAGAAGCTCCATCAGTGATTTCAGAAGCTCCATCAGTGATTTCAGAAGCTCCATCAGTGATTTCAGAAGCTCCATCAGTGATTTCAGAAGCTCCATCAGTGATTTCAGAAGCACCCTCAGTGATTTCAGAAGCACCGTCAGTGATTTCAGAAGCGCCCTCAGTGATTTTAGAAGCGCCCTCAGTGATTTTAGAAGCGCCCTCAGTGATTTCAGAAGCTCCATCAGTGATGTCAGAAGCACCCTCAGTGATGTCAGAAGCACCCTCAGTATTGTCAGAAGCACCCTCAGTGATGTCAGAAGCGCCCTCAGTGATTTCAGAAGCTCCATCAGTGATGTCAGAAGCACCCTCAGTGATGTCAGAAGCACCCTCAGTGATGTCAGAAGCGCCCTCAGTGATTTCAGAAGCTCCATCAGTGACATTCTAACACCTGCTGTTAATAAGCAGAATCACTGAAGGACAGAGAAGCACAAGAACTACAGCTGAGTTCAGCCACAGCTTTAGATGAAATCAACTAAAGATAAAAGACATTCAATCTCTGGAGATCTCAGCAGAGGAGGATTAAACAGCTCCACAAACAGCATTACCAGCTTCACACATACTAACCAGACTGACTTTATTTCTGTCAAACACAAAAGTTCTTATTGAGGATAAACAGATGTCTGAATGATGTTTGCTTGAAGTGATGATGTTTCGTTTGACATTGACGTTTGATGGTGATCAGTGTTTGTTTTAGTTGGGCTCTTGTCCCTTGACCTTTCCCAACTTATTTTCTTTCAGCAATTGCAAGTGTTTTCAGAGAACATTGGTGCATTGCTCAAGAAAGATGAAAAAAAAAAACAATTGACATAAATATCACTTAACCAAACCTCTTTCCACAGACCTTGACATTGATGTATATTATCAGTATATGATTTTCTAATTTACATTAGAGGTAATATAGCTCGTGCTAGTTCATAACAAATCATCTTTCGTTTATTTGTTTGATGCATAAGGTTCTTCACCTCAGTTTCAGAGAAACAACAGCTTATCTTTCCATCTCATCCATAGTCACACTCATCTTAATCACATGTATCTTATGCATCTTATGTACTTTACTTCTTTATCATTCACTGTATTAATTTAGTAGTTGTGTTATTCTTGTTTATCTTTGTTAATAACATTTATTTTATTACAATTGTGTCTTTCTTGTGCTGATAATACAGAAGAGGCTCTACAAGTTAGCAATCTCAGCAATCTTTCAGATAAATCAGATGACCAACTCTCCCCACTTCACATTCAATCTAAAATGATTGAACAGCCTCCTGTTTGAAGTGTTCTCCTACAGCCAAGGTAAAAGACCTTGACTAGTGTCCCAAACTAAGAGAGGGGAAGGTGGTCATCTGATGTACTCAAAACCACACCTTAAGTGACGTGTGATCCAAAAGTCACAACGTCAGCGGTGACGTGAGTACCAATCACTACCTTACTCAGCGTCCTTGGATGGACGAAAGTAGAACAGACTTGACTCGACAAAAAGGACTTGTGAATCTTTTAAAAACAACTTGAGTCTTTATCCTTAACCAATTACTGATATCACAAAGAAAGAATTTGGGTCTTATTTTTCTGTGTCACATCACATAATTATGTGAATCGCAGAAGATTGGACCCTTATCATAGAATTCGATGACGTACGTTGGCCCTAAAATCTGAAATGAAACATGGCGGGAGTCACGGTTCCATATGTTCTCACGTTAGTTTTTTAAGATACAACAACATCAAATTTTATTAGACACATCCACAAAAGTTAGTTACGTTAACTCATATAGCAATCTATTATACTGGTGTAACTCATGCAATCATTTTCATTATTTCAAGCCTTTTTTTGCCAAAGAGTTAGTGATCCTTAATATTTAAAGGACAATTGAAGAATTTTGTTCAAATAATGTTTTCTGCCAACATTATGAGAACATTTATCAAACACTAATTACAATATATAGCGATTTCATGAACAAAGAATGAAACACTTTCTAAAAAAACACGTTCATAAAAGTTAGGAGCGATAACTATCGGACAGGCTAAAAAACGTTCCCAAGTTCCAAGGATGTTCTTTTAAAACAGCACACACAACCTTATTCATTTAAAGTTAGTTGTCATTCTAAATGTTTAAAAGATGTTCCAAGAGATTTGTTCTAAGAACGATTTCTCTCAATGTTATGCCATTCAAAAAACCTTCTACAAACAATGCATAAATAACGTTTTTGATATTTGGAGAACATTATCGAAGAACAGATAACACTGAACAAATGTTACTGGAAAAATGTTTGTTCATAACTTTTAGATAAATTTGCCAAAATGTTAGCCAAAGTTATGAGAATGTTCCCTGTTAGCTGTGTATACATCTGTACCAACCCCGCCCATCAGCTCTTACCCCCAGTTAGGCCTGTAGATGTCCATGGCTTTTGGGTTCTTCAGAACCAAAAGCAGAAATTCATGAATCTCCAACAGAAAGGCATCAGCGCTGGACTTAGTGAAAAAACAAGTGAGCAGTGTCTTGTGTTCCTCCTGTAGAGGATGTTTGTACTCTTCACTGATGCTCATAAATGGGTCCTGAAGAGCAGATGAACACATGAGTCATCAACACATACAAACTCACTGACAGCACAATGCAGAATACTGTTTACAGTGTTAAATGTCTTACCCTCTTCAGACGTGGCGCTGTCTCTGATTTCAGACAACTGAGTTGCTGCCATAGCGCCACACAGTGTTTAAGACTGCACCTGCTTAACACCTGCACACACTCACTTATTCACTGAGGTATCACTAACATCTCAAGGTTTCTACTTTGTTTTATTCTGTTCCATCTAACTGTTTGTGAACATAAGAATGTGTGTAAACACTCCCTTAGAGAAACATGTCTAATCATGATCTAACTCTACAGGGCATCCTGAAGACCAGTGAGGATAGCATCCTAGTTACACTGCTCCCGGACAAACAAAAACGAAGAAAGTCTGTGTTCATGACCAACCTTGAAGATGTGTGGGGCCACGTTGTCAGTCATCTGTAGCACCTCCTTCAAATAGATGCTCAGCTGCATGTGTGGCTGTCCCCGTCATGGCGAGAAACCCAGGCCAGCTCTACTGTGGACAATGCCTCACACACGTCACTGTAGGACTGCAGCTCCTTCATCAAGTTGTATTGTGTAAGTGCCTGCAACGGCTCCTTTGAACGCAAAATCACAATATGGCTTGTGTGCAATTTGTAATGTTGCATATAAACATAATGTAAAGAAACATTCATTAAAAGCATTTTCACAGTAAAGCTTTTCTTGTGGACCTATGTCTAACAAAATTAACATGAACATGCATTATGCTAAAACAAATAATGCTACTTACTTGTTGAATTTTGCCTTTCACATCCATAAATATGATCTCATAATTTCTGTCCTGTCTGTTTACCACTGTCGAATTCCTAAAAAAACCAAAACAAATATAAATAAATATAATATTTATTCATATCCACTCTAGTGGTTGAACTCATTTGTTTTAATCGAATTGTCAACCCTTGTGGTGCTGTGACATACATTAAAGGTTATGTGGGGTTTGCCCTGTAGAAAGCGTGTGAAGATCTGGTGCTGGATCTTGGGCAGGTCGTACTCCATCAGTGTTTCCTGTCCGCGCTCCATGCTGTACTGGCAGTTGGACAGCACCAGCGGCAGCAGATCCCGCTCATACTCGTAATGGATCACGTGCAGTTCCGTCAGGTCAGCTGGGCTTACCGTGTAACTGGAGGAAACAGGGCAGAGAATCAAAGAGAAATAAGTGTAACTGGGAAATGTGGTAGAAAAGATGCTAACTTTAAATCACCAGGTCACAGCGCTGACAGGATAATGGTGAAAGGTGTTCTGGGTGGTTGCTTACTGGATCAAATTAAAAAGAATCCAACTCATCTAGATATGGCTCAGAACCCTCCTTAAATGTAAGTCTATTGATGTTTTTTTTCCCCTCATCCAGCAGCATTGGGCATTCCATCATCAAGACACATGATTTGAAATATCTCAAATCTATTTCATATGATTTAAAAATATACATGGTGTAGGATGAGTCATGCCATAATGATTAATAATCAAGTGTAGCGTCAGTTCTGGCGGGCCCACGGTAGTCAAGCTACGCTTCAGCTGACAGTCAGCTGATCACATCTACCTTTAGGAATACGGCGTCTATCACAGGCAGCATACATTTATAAGCTCCTTCAGTATTATCAGCAGCTATCATTCTCCAGAACGTTCTCCAGAGCTCATTACCCTCATATCCCCAGCTCCTCCTCTCGTCCAGTCAGGATTTGGTATTTTGATTCCCCTTGAATCAGACTAAATTCCTGAATTATTTTATGTACATGTAATATTAACATTAATGATATCTGCAATACATTATGTTGGTTCTATTCTGTTCACCCTAAGGGGGGTTATTACTGCTCTCCCTGATTTTATCTATGCTAGGCTGCATGGGTGGGCAGGGAGTTCTTGCCCAGAACAGAACCATACAGCCAATCCAAGCTATATGCTAATAATCAATCAATCATCTTTGACGATAGCGGTCCTGACAGAACTTAGGGTTAAGGCTTTGTTCAACTCAATAATCCTAAATGAGCAATTGTTACTATATCAAATACCTCAAGACATCTGAATTACTTACCCAGACTCCTCTCCGGTATGTTTTTCCACAGCGTACACAAGGTCATTGTGAAGGGTGATGAGGTAGCTGACGAGGGCAGTGGAGCACAGGCCCAGACCATGTCTCTGTGGCAGCAGCACCTGCAGGTCAGTGTCCAGACATAGGTTCTCCTGAGTGTAGTCAGCCGGCAGCTTTATGTCTCCTGACAGAAAAGATCATGTATCATTTGTCAACAGAAAACAATAAACATTGCCCATATGCCCAATAAATTATATAACAGTGGCCTAAAACAGGGTTACTAAGTAGGAGTCGGTTTACCTTTGGTAGCCAAAGATATCCTGAGTTGGTTCCATGTTGACAAGAAGATTTGTATGCACTTTTCATACCAAGCTATTGAAGCTGTTGATTGAAAAGATGTCGCTATTACTGGTTTTACAGTGAACATAATCTTTATTTACACAGAAATGTCATATGCTTGCATGATTCTGAACACTTTTGCACTGAAATTGGTAAATTAACCACCAACAAGCTTGCTGAAATTATTAACACCAATTAATTTATCATCAATCAATCATGAACATCCTCACACTGACCCTAAGACAGGGCTGGGCAACTCTGGCCATCGAGATCCACTTTCCTGCAGATTTGACATTAAGTCATTTGTTCAGGCGTGTTTGGATTAGGGTTGGAGCAAATCTCTGCAGGAAACTGAATCTCAAATACAGTTGCCCACCCCTGCACTAAGACAATACTTAGCCATGGCAAATGATTTATTCATTCACTAAAAATACCAGTACCTTCTTTATGGCTATCCAGAAACTCTCCTATGGTTTTGAAGGTTAGGTCTGTCACGTTCTGGAACTTCTTTACCAAATCCCTTTGGAGAACCAAGATGTAAGGAAGAAACCTCACTAGCCGTAGCTCTGCTTCCTAAAATAAACAGTTGGTTAACATGAGACTAGTCTCAGTCACTCCCAGACACTATCCACATATTACACACAAAATTAGATTCAGCTTCAGTTATTTACCTAAGGTTCCCTGAGATCACTAGCTAACGCTTTATGGGAAACACCTTTCTATGAAAAATACTGAAGCCCTATTGAACTCATGCTAGTGAAATTCACTGGCCGATGGCGTTCGAGAGTGCGCCACTATAGTGGGTAAGGAGTATAGTAAGGAGATGGTACTCGCACCACTCTTTATATGGGCCATGGCTATATAGAGAGTAGTGTGAATGCTGTCTCCTTAATCGTAATGTGCCCAACTTATACAATGTCTTGTTCCTTCATCTCAGGGAACCAAGGTTATGCAAGTAATTGGAGATGTTCATGTTCACAATTACTGTGGGTTCACTAGACATTGTGACAGTAGCTGATGCTTTGGGGAACAGTATACAATCACACAGTGTGAAAAGCACTGACCTCACTAGCAGACAGAGTCACCACACTAACCTAACAACCCTCTACAATGCGAGTAAATCAATATACAACCAAATTTTTACGCTTGGCAACTAAAAAAAAATCTTTAACTAAATCCTAGTTTTGTACAGCAGCATGTATTACAAATTTAAATTGTAAATGAATATCAACAATAGAACCCTAGCAGATGTATAGAGACTGTCATGATTAAAATGCATACAATGTATTCACCTATTTACATATGAAGCATGCAAGCAGCTGCATTTCAGGCAGAAAAATATTTGGGCAAAAACTATTTTTATAACTACAGGACGAACAGCTATTTATGCTAATCCCGGATATCTTATCATTACTTATTGCATGACTGAATTTTATAACCATCTCAATCTACCTAGAGCAGTGGTTTTCAAACTTTTTTAGAGCGACCCTCTTTATTTTCTTGCTTGATGCATTCCATATATAGGCCTGCAACAAGTCAAGCCAAGCATAAGAATCATATTCGGCTACTCACGTAACCTCGGTTCCCTGAGAATAACAGGAACAAGTATTCCCTATTGAAAAATAATGAAGCCTTGTTTTTTAAAACACAGTTCAGCTACACAGCCAACATAGTACAGAGCTATAAGCGCACTGATTGGTTGGGCTGCAGGAACTGCATGAACCTATGGTGAGACAGCGAGACTGCACAAACTAATAGGGGCGCATGCATAAGCCAGCAGGCTGAGCCCGCCAAAATGGGTCGGAGCTACTGGCTATAAAAGCAGCCTATTTCGCCATAGAAATCAGGTTAATTCAACTGAAACGACAAGAACTGAAGCTTGATAGCATATCCCGTTATTCTCAGGGGAACGAGGTTATGTGAGTAACCAAATATGTTCCCTTTTGAAAACAGTTAAAAGACAGTTGCCTCGTAAAAAGATGCTTATGGGTACTTAGTTCAGTAACACCGTGCTATAAGCTGATGACCTAGCTCTGAACTCTCACCTGAGTAACTAAGCCTGAGGCTATAGAGTAGAACTTGGTCAGAAAACCAACGGGGCCCGGACAAGTGTCGGAGCCCATGGAAGGAGTATTTAGTGGTCTGGGATCTTAGAGGCCAACTTCACTATAAAGATAGGACTCGTGCCTGCAGTGCGGGACTTCCAAGTTGTAAAATCTAAAAATTGTGAGCGTGAGGACCATCCAGCCGCTGCACAAATGTCATCAATTGAACCAAGCCCATGAAGAGGCCATCCGATGGAGTGGGCAGGCAGAGATGTGCAGCCACTGCTTCCTCTGGGGAAATTTCACGATTGCCCTTTTCCTCTGCGGCGTCTTGTGTGGAGAGCACTGCCGAGCTGGAAGTGCGTAAACAGGCAGAGTATGGGGCACACCAGGACTTCATAAGTTCATCGTGAACTTCAGGAAGAACAGTGCTGATCGCTGATGAGGGCCTGCTCTTCGACAGCCTGGCGAGAACACAAAGAGTTCGGCGTCTGGGCTTGCCCTGGTGTCGGCTTTGCCAGTCTGAAGATGATTCTGTACTCAGGTTCAGCCTGTAATGCTGGTGTCTTCAGACACTCAGTATTATGTTATTTTCGGTGTCAGCTGAGCATCTTTTAGTCTTTACTTCAGAGCATTTGATGTTATGTATTGATTATCTTTGAATTATATAATTGGCATGATACATTTATCTGACTAATAATACATAGTTACATTAGATTTTATTCTGATTTACTCTGGAATTATTAACTCTAGTAGATTACTTTAAAATCAATAACACTGCAAAACTATGCTCAGGGTAGTAACGGACAAAAAAACAGTTTAGGTGAAGCAGAGGGTGCACCAGATGTTCTAGAGCTCCGACTAACACATTGGCATTAGTTGCATATACTTAGACTAGAGAGGCTCTGTTTAGAGCAACAAAGTGTTATTAGCCCAATCTAAATGGGGTGAGCCTCTGATTATTGTAATAGTAACTACGTATAAGTGGGAAACCACAGCATGATTATGGAAGTAAGTTGGAATTAAATTACTTTGCCAGACTGAAAAGACCAAGCAGCGAGACACCTTCACCGCTTATTGGAAGCCATTGTTGGGGCGATTGGGCGGGCCTTACCATATTAATGCCTTCAGTAAAATCTGGTCCAAAAGTGAGTTTATGTCACTTGCTAGACACACAAATCCCAGCCAGTTTGGTCCCGTGCCTCTCAAAATAGTCGAAGACCACTTTCCATACCTTGGCATTGTGATTCCAAATTTTTTTTTTTTTCAGTCATATGGGTAAATTTAGATACAACTATTTGAAAATCTGGTATCTGAGTGTTCAGAAATCTTAAAAAAATTGCCTTTAAAATTGTCCAAATTAAGTCCTTAGCACTTATATTTATGGTAGGACATTTACAAAATATCTTCATTGAACATGATCTATAGTTAATATCCTAATGATTTTTGGCATAAAATAATTTTGACCCCACACAATGTATTGTTGGCTACTGCCACAAATATATCCGTGAGACTTATGACTTATGACTTGGGTCACAAATTATATAAAAAAAGCCTGGGTTAAGGGCGTTGATGAAGAAGTGTCTGATGAAACCTGGAATGAAAGTCTCAAAAGATTCAATACTACTCAATAAATGTGAGGCACAGGTTGATACAGTTTAAAGTGGTAATATTGTATTATTCCAAAACTAAATTTAGTAAAAATATATGATTCTATTTCTCCAATTTGTGACAGATGTAAAACAAGGAGGGTTCTTTGTCACGCTGCGTTTGTTTTTTCCCCAAAGCGGTTTAATTTTTGGACTGCCACAATGTTTTTTTTTTTTTTTTTTTTTTTTTAATCTGAACCCTGAGGGTGTTTCTGGGCCCTGGAGGTGTTTTCACATGCCCTGACATTTGTATTCAGCACAAACTCTGCTACAATAATATGTGAGCAGCATGTATGTAAAAGTTTGTAGTTTTGAAAAATTATGTTTATGCATGGTTTGTGAATTTTTGTTTTTAAAGTCACTGACATAAGGCCATGAAACTCATGCTGAATATTTGTTCAAGACTTTTAAAAACTGGATCACGTAGACTAGAATTTTTGCTTGTAACAAACATTTGCTTAAAACAATGTAAAAAATCCCTCTGGCCACTCATTCACATAAAACAATACATTGATTTCGC
Source organism: Paracanthobrama guichenoti (assembly GCA_018749465.1). NCBI lineage: Eukaryota > Metazoa > Chordata > Actinopteri > Cypriniformes > Gobionidae > Paracanthobrama > Paracanthobrama guichenoti. The sequence continues at coordinate 87,908 of JAGHMJ010001555.1, forward strand.
TTTTGTGTCAGGAAGGCTTATGCGGGAGGTGTGAATCATCAAGAATATTGAGACACTCACAAAGACAAAGACATCCTAATGGCCCTATGTAGAATAAAAGAATGTGAAGACATTAAAGAATGGCTAGTTCATTTGTTTGCATTTATTTACAAGAAAATAAACTCTTGTATGGCGGTATTTGAAAAACACATATCGGTCAAGAAATTGAAACCATTTACCGGATGAACCGGTTTACCACCCAGCACTATCCAAGACCCAAAACAGGTTAAGTGCTAACAGGTAATGTGCCAAGCCTTCTTCACACTTGTCCAGGTGCTGAAGGCTGGCTGGCCATCGCACAGTGTGCACCAGCTGCGTGCTGGATGCTCTGTCTTGACCATTTTTCCCCTGGAGACCAGGCCTATCTCCACACCTCTCTGGTAAAAAGCTGTGAGGAAAGTGTATGCCAGAGAGATTCTCACATGGCCAAGCAAAGTGAGCATGTTGAACAGCCTTTGCGAAATCACAGATGATGCTGTTGCCTTCAGACCCAGGAAACTCCTGAGAATACTCCTGAATCGTCTACGAGCTCTCTACCAAGAGATGGGCTCAAATTCTATTTCTAAAAAGGAATGCACTGACTGGGAATCAGAACACTCCTTTCCCATATAAACTCTGAGCCCCAAGATATGTTAAGTGGCTGAGAACAGGGACCTGTGTTTGCAACAAATAAAAGTAGAAATGTAACAGATTTCAATGATATATAACACTTGTCTGCATGAGTCGACCGCCAACCCTTAGGGGTTAAAACTTTCTTTAGGAAACTTTCTTTTGGTCATAAAATTAGGATTACAAAGTCATGACTTCCACTATTTTTCTATGATTACTCAATGTAATCTTATGTAATATTCTATGATATTTTCCCCATGCTGATTTATTATAGTTGAATAATCACTTCAGATAAACCCGCCCCTAATATCTTACCTTCTGAAGGAACCTCCAGAGTACAGGTAAAGTGTCCAGGCCATTGTTCTGCTCCACAATCTGGGCCAGACTGACAACGAGACCTTTGTCCTGCAGCTCCAGATGGATGAGTTATGGATAAAGGAGTTCTGGTGCAAAGAGCACAGGAAAAGCTCTGGTTTCCCAAATGTCAACTTCATCACTGGATTAGAAGACACTTTCGCTCATCTTCCCTGATGAATGCATTCACTTCTTTTTTAGCCGATGCTCCAGAACCTGGAGAAAAAAAAAAAAAAAAAAAATATTATATATATATGCCTACTAGCTTTTTGTGCATTCACGCGTTTGAAACGAATTCGAAAAATCTGATTCAAAATGTTCAAGCGTCCAACTAGATGCATTGGAACTAGATGCAACGAATTTGACGCTCAAAACTGGTCAAGACTGGCTTAACCCCTTTGCAGGCAAAGATCGCTGACAGCCCCAGATTAATGTTAAAACATCACGCTTTTACTTGATCTGGACAAACTGGGTATCATTACAAAGATTAAAGACTCCAGCTTCCATATTTGACCACTGTTTATGATAAAACTGGGTTGCAGTGACATTAATTTCTTAATTTATGTAAGGAATGCAAAATAATCGATCTGTAATGAACAATATTTTTAATAGAATATCAACAAGAATAAAAAAGCCAGTCACATCTAGACAATGTCTGTTAGGGCTCTTAGTCCAAGCGTCGCATATTTGGAGAAATATTGATTTATTATCCCATGTTTGCAAAATATTTTGTCATACAGAATACCATTTCTATTCATTTCTCACTGATTTATGCATCGGAAAGAGCGTTCTGGCGAGCTCTGTCTCTTCTTCCTAGTTTACGTTATAAGTTGTTATACTACATTCACATAATATTTTTATACATCTAAAAATATATTCATATTTTCATTTTCATTTTTAAGTTTGAGCTTATATGTCTATATTAATAACAGTCTGAGTAATTCTGAGTCTTCGGCTGTAAACTCTCAAGTGTTGGCTTTCTAGATAAATGTTGGTTATGTGTCCATTCAGAATGACTTATGAGCAGCATCATTTTATTTTGGGTATGTCAAAATGCCCCACTTTCAAAAGAGGGTTAACTGACCATCTGCTAGCTGCCTCACTTCACAGAAGTCAGAAAAATCTCAAAACATAGAGACACATTCACCTAGATATTATCGCATAGAAACTGTCTGTTCCCCAAATTAGTAAATACTAAAAACTCTCGAACCCATTTAAGGGTAAAAAGTAATTGATGTTCACACAGATGAACAAATGATAAAGCTCGGGTTGCTGAATATTCGATCCCTTTCCCCAAAAGCACTTATTGTTAATGATATAATTACAGATAATAATCTAGATGTGCTGTGCTTGACATAAACCTGGCTAAAACCTGACGACTACATTACTTTAAATGAGTCCACCCCAAGATTATTGTTATAAACACGAGCGTCTGAAAGGTAAAGGGGAGGGTTGCTGTAATTTATAATAATATCTTCAGTATTACTCAGAAGTCTAGTTTCAAATATAATTCTTTTGAAGTTTTGGTGCTTTTATGTAGCATTATGTAGTGTAATTGATAAATCCCGTTTGACATTTGTGTTGGTTACTGTATACAGGCCACCAGGGCACAATACAGACTTTATCAAAAGAATTTGCTGACTTTCTATCCGAGTTAGTACTGGCTGCAGATAAAGTACTAATTGTTGAGTGATTTTAATATCCATGTAGATAATGAAAAGGATGCATTGGGATTAGCATTTAGAGACATTCTAAACTCTATTGGAGTAAGGCCACATGTGTCAGGACCCTCATCGCCTTAATCATACTCTAGACCTAATATTGTCACATGGAATAAATGTTGATACCGTTGAAATTCTGCAGCAGGCGACGACATCTCAGATCATTACTTAGTATCATGTATACTTAATTTAGCTAAGGCTGCAAAGCCGTCCTAAGCTTCAAATATGGCAGGACTATCACTACCACAAACGATTGCTTTGTAAATAATCTTTGTAAATAAACAGAACTGCATGCACAGCAAAATCCCCAGAGTTAAATTAACTCTACTCAGAGTACATATGGTCCCTCTCTACATAGAGTTAAAATAACTATGAATCAGTGTTAAAGTTAATGAGATAATTAAGTGATTAAGTGATGACTGAGCATTATGACACCTGTTGTTAACAATCAGAATCACTGAAGGAAACTTTATGATGTCTGTATCATCTCAGTGTCTGTGAGCTTTTACGCATGCGCAGTAAGTTTGAATTTGGCATTTACTGACATTTCAGTGTGGATGAGAAACTTTTGGAAAATGTTAGTGTGGACGGAGAGTGTTTTGAAACAAAGACTCTGTTTTTAAATCTATCCGGATTAATGTGAGCGTAGCCTCACTGATTCTGCTGGTTAACAGCAGGTGTTCATCACTGATGCTCAATCATTACTTAATCACTTAATTATCTCATTAACTTTAACACTGATTCATAGTTATTTTAACTCTATGTAGAGAGGGACCATATATACTCTGAGTAGAGTTAATTTAACTCTGGGGATTTTGCTGTGTGCTATCTTCTTGGAAGAACATTGCAGCCGGATCTACTTCTCTCTGTTTATGTCTATGAATCACGCGGGACTGTGCTCCTCCACAGTGATTCCTACCAGACCGATCAGAAATAGTCCCAATATAAACACTTACTATAAGTGTACCATAATGCTTCAGGGTAAGACAAAAACACGGTTTGGAAAAATTATTCATGTTGTACATTCTCATTATATAATTTTTGTAAATCTTGAACACAAAAAAGTTACGGACAGCAGCAAAAGATCAGCAGCAGCAGAAAATAGTCCAACGGCATGGTAGAACGAGCACACTCGGGCCTTAAAACAACAGCCTGAAAAATGGGCGGAGCTGGAAGAAAACTAAACTGGAGTTTTCACATTTCCTGGAGAGCATGATTGCGTACCAGAAGGCCGTAAAACCGCAAAGATCTGCTTCTTTTTCGACTCTCTTGAGAAAACAAACACAAACCTAAAAGGTATTATAAAAGGTATTTATTCGATACAGTGGCTAAATTAACAAGAAATAAATCTTCAACTTCTGATGGTTGTAAACACTTTGCAGTAATGACTTTATGAACTTTTTTATGTGCAAGATTGATAATATTAGAGATAAAATTATAACTCTACAACCATCCACTACAGTATTGCATCAGACAGTGCATTGTGTAGTGTCACTGAGAAAAATTCCACTCATTCACTGCTATAGGAGAGGAAGAATTGGCTAAACTCGTTAAATCATCTAAATCAACAATATGTATGCTCGACCCTATACAAACGAGGCTATTAAAGAGATCCTACCGAGGTCATAGATCCTCTTCTTAACCCCTTGCCTGTCACCCCCATTTTGCATGCATATGCATGCATGCATTTGACATACCCAAAATAAAAATGTTGCTGCTCATAAGTCATTCTGAACTGAATAAATAAATATTTCTAAAAAGCCAGCACTTGAGTTTACAGTTAAAGACTCAATTACTCAGACAGTTATTAATATGTAGATATATAGGCTCAAACATAAAAACAATATTGATATTAATATTAAGAATATATTTTTAAATGTATAAAAATATGTGAATGTAGTATAACTTATAAATGCAACTAAAGTGAAGCCACAAGTGTGGTCAGACAAATCTGAGGATGTTATCTCCAAAACTTTGAATTTTATGAAACATTTTCTAAGACCATGTCTTCTTCTTAGAGAAGAGCTAAGATGCTAATCAAATGTTATTGTACTGAAAACACCTATTTGCAGTATATTGTATAATGTCTGGAAAGGAGAACAGCTCAATTCATACTCTAATGCCCTCACCTGATGATCGTTTTACAATTCTGATAGCATGAGACTTAATCCTCATTACTCTTTTATCATTATTCTTTTGTTTGTATTCAGCCATTATACCCTTTATTCTAGCATGATGGCTTGCCAATTAAGAGCACTTTACAGTAATCCACATATCATCTGAAGTCTTTCTAGAAAACAAACAAACAAAACAAAAGCATATCCATGGAACCTTATGTGAATTATTGTAACAAAATAGATAGTGAAATAGATTTTACTCAGATACAGTGGGAGAACAAGTATTTGATACACTGCTGATTTTGCAGGTTTGCCCACTTACAAAGCATTTCGAAGTCTGTCATTTTTATCATAGATACTCTTCAACTGTGAGTATACTTGAATCTAAAACAAAAGTATTTTGTTTTGTTTGGTAATTTTTATACATTACATAAGTATTTGATGCATCAGAAAAGCAGAACTTAATATTTGGTACAGAAACCTTTGTTTGCAATTGCAGAGATCATCAGTCGTTGATCAGTCGTTTCCTGTAGTTCTTGACCAGGTTTGCACACACTGCAGCAGGGATTTTGGCCTCCTCGATACAGACCTTTTGTTTCTGGCTGTCGTTGGGCAATACAGACTTTCAGATTTTCTATTGGGTTCAGGTCTGGAGACTGCGTAGGCCACTCAGGACCTTGAGATGCTTCTTGCAGACCACTCCTTAGTTGCCCTGGCTGCTGGAAGACCCAGCCATGACCCATCTTCAATGCTCTTACTGAGGAAGGAAGTTGTTGGCCAAGATCTCTACGATACATATTCCCCATCCATCCTCCCCTCAATACGGGTGCAGTTGTTGCAGAAAGCTTCACCAAAGAATGATGTTTCCACCTCCATGCTTCACGGTTGGGATGGTGTTCTTGGGGTTGTACTCATCCTTCTTCTTCCTCCAAACACGGCGAGTGGAGTTTAGACCAAAAAGCTCTATTTTTGTCTCATCAGACCATGACCTTCTCCCATTCCTCCTCTGGATCATCCAAATGGTCATTGGCAAGCGTCAGATGGGCCTGGACATGCGCTGGCTTGAGCAGGGGACCTTGCGTGCACTGCAGGATTTTAATCAATGACAGTGTAGTGTGTTGCTAATGGTTTTCTTTGAGACTGTGGTCCCAGCTCTCTTCCAGGTCATTGACCAGGTCACTGCCTGTGTAGTTCTGGGCTGATCCTCACCTTCCTCATAATCATTGATGCCCCATGAGGTGAGTTCTTACATGGTGCCCCAGACCGAGGGAGATTGACCGTCATCTTGAACTTCTTCCATTTTGTAATAATTGCTCCAACAGTTGTTGCCTTCCCCTCAAGCTGCTTGCCTATTGTCCTGTAACCCATCCCAGCCTTGTGCAGGTCTACAATTTTATCCCTAATGTCCTTACACAGCTCTCTGGTCTTGGCCATTGTGGAGAGGTTGGAGTCTGTTTGATTGAGTGTGTGTCTTTTATACAGGTAACAAGTTCAAACAGGTACAGTTAATACAGGTAATGAGTGGAGAACAGCAGGGCTTCTTAAAGAAAAACTAACAGGTCTGTGAGCGCTGAATTCTTTACTGGTTGGTAGGTGATGATTTAAAAATCATACAATGTGAATTTCTGTATTTTTGTTTTAGATTCTGTCTCTCCCACAATTGAAGAGTACCTATGATAAAATTTACAGACCTCTACACATGCTTTGTAACCTGCAAAATCGGCAGTGTATCAAATACTTGTTCTCCCCCACTGTAGCTCCTGGTCCAACAGGTGCATTAGAGCTACAGTTAGCAATCAAGCTACATAATTTAAAAGATTAAAAATTACACTTTCCTCAAAACTCACTTTTAATGAACATACAGGTGTTTGAACTACCTTCCTGTCATGATATAATCGGAGTTTCATTCATTTGATGATGTTAAAACTTTATATTTAGCATGTTATAACAAGCTCATCGCTATACCTGCTTAGCATCCATTATTCATATAAAAATAGCCAAAATCAAATGAAAATCACATAAAAGTGCTTGTCATAGTAATCGTGTGTTTATTGGCTGCTTGTTTCACATGTAGAAATGTTTCTTTAGTTCGTTCTTCACAGAGACAGCTTGAGGAAGTGTACACAGAGCCGTACAAGTAGAAGAGGGCAGGATTATGGTCACGCTTCACTCACGTAAAATGACTGACAGCTTTAGAGATTGCGTGATGACTCATATCTGACATGCGTAACCTATGAAGAACAGACACAGAGTCACTGTGAATGCTCTCAGATCACATGATTCAGTGAGAAATGAATAGAAATGGTATTCTATATGACAAAATATCTTGCAAACATGGGAAAAATAAATCAACATTTATCCAAATATGCACACAATGCTCGACCTAAGAGCCCCAATAAACACTGTCTAGTGTGCATGGATGTGAACACAAATGAAAAGGTAGAGACAGACTGACTGGCTTTTTATTGATATTTTATTGATATTAATTATTGGACCAAAACCTCAGCACATGTATCCTAGAATACTGTCTAACACTGGAGTGGCTGCTCTGTCAAGTCGTCGTCAGTGAGGAACATGGGTGTGCTCTTTTGATACCAATCTTTCATTTGAAAGCCACGTTCTATTTTATCTGTAAAACTGCATTCTACCATCTTAAAAATATATCTAAATTCTGTTTTATCCTTTCAATGCAAAATGCTGAACAGTTAGTATGCGTTCATGACCTCAAGGCTAGGTGTGTAATGCTTTACTGGGTGGTTGCCCTGCTCGCTTAATAAACAAACTCAGCTGGTCCAAAAGCAGCAACTGGGGAGCTCTTACTAGAACCAGGAAGTATGACCATATTAGCCCGGTTCTGTCATTTTCAAAACTATTTGAAAACCTCCTGGTTCTCCACGTCAACACTGTTTGAGCTGATGTCTGTGGTTTATAACGAATAACTTCTGCGCCAAATCTGAATGCTTCTCAATAGAATCTTGCAGCGATCAAAGACTTTACAGACTCTGCAGCAATGTTATTAATTCTGTCGTAATTCCGTAAGATTCCTTCACTGGATCTCCCAGCATATTGTGTATGCGACCATAAAAAAATATGGGCGTGGTGTCCGATGGCGTCCACTCGTAGGTTTCTGAAGAGCATTGCAGCCATCTTGGCAGCGTCACTCCGGATAACTGAAAATGGGTGACAGGAGGATGTGGGTGGAGCTGAGGTGACTGGTTGCTGAAACCGCCCACCTGCTTTCGACCATGAGTGACGATCACCTGTAGCTCAAGTGGCCACACCCTTAATTATAGAACTAGGTTTAATATAATGAGTTATAAAAAAATTCACCCCCCCT
>JAGHMJ010001560.1:0-200000 GCA_018749465.1 Paracanthobrama guichenoti
CACAAACACACCACAGCTCAACTGCACTTCAGTTCAGTTTCCCTGAACTCGCTGTGTTTCCTGCTTCTGTGTTTGAGTGACGTGTGCACAAACGTCTGATCCTAAAGTCACAGATCATAAAATGTCCACTAGATGTCAGTCTCAGACACGTCTGTGCAGGGCTGTAAGTGGTTTAAACAGTTCCGTACTCGATTTATCCACAGTATGTCATTTGTGTGACTGTCCTCAGATGAACATTGTCTTCAGACTTGGATGGGGGAACCGCCTAGGAATACCAGGTGCTACTAAGCATTTTTGGTTTCATTAATGAAAAAGTGTTTGAATCTTGAACCAAATCTATATTTATTGCAGTAATATACCATCAATTAAACTAAAGCTAGCATGGAGGAAGCCTGTGTATAATGTATGTTTTCTGTTTCTAAACATAGGCACTCAAAAATAAGACAAGTTTTCTGCGACAGCTCTGGCCCTGTGATTAATATGGCGTCAGTGTCTAAATTCTTGCTTCCATTTCATTCTCTCCTTGCTTATGAGTGCACTCAACTCAACTGCCTGTGCACTTTGTAGGGATTAGAGAATCAGTAAACAAGTGGCGCTTTCGGACACAGCAACAGAGTTACTTAAAAAGCAAATACTAATAAAGTGATGAGTTTAACTTGCTGAGTGACACAGATCAACTGTGATTGTCCCTCTGCCTGCCATAAGGTTGCTGGCCACAATTGGATTCAATTTCCCACTGAACTGGACTCAAATTCCATGACAGATCTGACGACATCGGGATTGTTCTTGAAGGCCAGAACATCTTGCAAGGCTTAGGATAACTTTGCATTAGCTCATAGGCAATGCTTTTGAGTTCTAATGTATGCTTTAAATCTCAGCTACCCACCTGAAATGAAAAGTACCTTTGAAGTACCGCATGAAGATAGTCATGGAGCTGGAAGGCTGCCTCTCTCCCAGGAAGCTCAGAGTTCTCAGAAACAGACTCTATGGGGGCCGTCTATAGTGCGACGCAGGCGGACACTGCGTAGCTTCCACACCACTTAGAGCAGTGGTCTTCGCTATTTTTTCAGGAGAGCTGCCCTACAGGACAAAATCAATAGGAGAGCCACTTTTACCGCAACATATCAAAAGTTACATCCAGTCATATATAGCGTGTCTATTATCAGTCTGTCATCCCTGAACATACAATATGCAATGCAATAAATACAAATAGTAGATAGCTGAGTGAGATGCATATAATATTTTTAATGTAGGCCTAAACTTTCTTTTAGTGCTGTCAATCTATTAAAAAAACTAGCTTATTAACACATTTTTCTGTTTTAAAACACGTTTTTAATATATTTTATAATGTAATAATTTCACAGTAAATCACCAAATTAATGTAGAAAAAACAAAAAGACTTAAATATTTGTTCAATGGCGTCTTTTTATGAATGAAGGCCAGTTTCACTCACTAATACTGACACTGATGTCTCTATGAAATAATTTAATTAAACATTAATTCTGGCCATTCCAACATTACAGTGTAATTGAACATGTATTAGGCTTCAAACGTCATTAGTTAGTGCTCTGTCGGCTTTAAGAGCATGACACGGATCTAATGGCGCTGTCACACGCCCCATTTCCTCCAACTCAAGTTCATTTAAGACGTGATTTAACTCATTTAAAACTGTTCTTATGAGGATACTCATCAAAACGGACATTTAGGCTCAATTCTGTGTGTTATAGCCTGTTCAAGAGCGAAAGAGAACTGGATTCTGGCGCGCCGTCTGTGCTCTCGATGCTGCGCGTAACACACACCACTAATCCTGGCTGAGTAAACTCTTTAATAAAGTCCTTATTCCGTTTGATACGAGTGTGTGTGTGTGTGTGTGTGTGTGTGTGTGTGTGTGTGTGTGTGTGTGTGTGTGTGTGTGTGTGTGTGTGTGTGTGTGTCTGTGTGTGTGTAAACCTTGTTTGGCTATACTGGTGAGGGCACAAATGTCCTCACTTACATAGTAAAATATTATGGCAACTCACTAGTGAGCACATTTGACTGGTCCTCACTAGTGAAAAAGGCCTATAAATCGGCCAAAACATGTTTTTATTTAAATCTAGTGTTTTGCACATGTTTCTGGGATGGGTAGGTTTAGGGGTAGGGGGATAGAAAATATCATTAACCTGTTTAAAATGTCAGAACACTATTGAAGTAAAACCAAAATGCTTATAGCACCTGGTATTTCTAAGCGGTCTCTCCCATCCAAGTCTGGTTTTATACTGTATAAACCGTATTTTCTCTCCCCCTACTCTAACCCTACCCCTAAACCGACCCGTCACAGGAAACTTTCTGCATCTTTACATTTTCAAAAGAACTCATTCTGTATGATTTATAAGCTTTTGTACCCATAGGGACCTCAATTTAGGTCCCCACGGTGACACTGAGTTCCCATGAGTCTGTGTGCATTCAGGCTGGAAGTTCCCACCAGGCTAGAAAAACATGTACACACACACACACACACACACACACACACACACACACACACACACACACACACACTCACTCACTCACTCACTCACTCACTCACTCACTCACTCACTCACTCACTCACTCACTCACTCTCTCACACACACACACACACACACACACACACACACACACACACACACACACACACACAGGTTTGTTTCACTATATTAGTGAGGACATTGCATAGACTTCCATTGATTTTATATCAGGTTAATGATATTGACTGAAGCGGTGGCAGAAAATGCATAAAAAGGATATTTGTCCTCTTAATTAGTTTTATTTCCTTTATGTTTTTATTGTTTTATGACTTTTAAAAAGACATTCATCCTCATTCTAGAAGTGTGTGTTATCACAGTGAGGGAATGTCTAAATAAAAATGCTGTCTAAGCCACATCATTTGCCTGGATCCCATGAACTAAGGATGGAGCAATGACTTTGGCTTGTGAACTGAAAATATCCACACAGAAGACAATGTTCATCTGAGTACAGTCACACAATGACATACTGTGGATAAATCGAGTCAGGAACTGTTTAAACCACTTACAGTGTCTGAGACTGACATCTAGTGGACATTTTATGATCTGTGACTTTATGATCAGACGTTTGCACACGTCACTCAAACACAGAAGCAGGAAACACATGAGTTCAGGAAACTGAAACTGAAGTGCAGTTGAGCTGTGGTGTGTTTGTGTCTCTGTATTCATGCAGTAAAATGGCAGAAGCCAGATTTTCTCAGGATGAGTTCATGTGTCCAGTGTGTCTGGATCTCCTGAAGGATCCAGTGACCACTTCCTGTGGACACAGTTACTGTAAGAGCTGTATTACGGGCTGCTGGGATCAGGAGGATCAGAAGAGAGTCTACAGCTGCCCTCAGTGCAGACAGACCTTCAGTCCAAGACCTGCTTTAGCTAAAAACACCATGCTGGCTGAAGTGGTGGAGAAACTGGAGAAGACTAAACTTCCTGAGGACTGTTACGCTGGAGCTGGAGATGTGCAGTGTGGCGTCTGTACTGGAAGAAAACACAAAGCCGTCAAGTCATGTCTGGTGTGTCTGGAGTCTTACTGTCAAACTCATTTTGACCGGCATGAGGAATTTCACTCACGTAAGCCACATAAAGTGACCGATGCCAGTGGGCGCCTGCAGGAGATGATCTGCCAGAAACACGACAAGCTCCTTGAGGTTTTCTGCTGCACTGATCAGGCGTGTATCTGTGTGCTGTGTACGATGGATGGACATAAAAACCCACGACACTGTATCAGGCGCAGCACAGAGGACAGAGAAACAGGTATGAGCGTTAAACTGGACCCTGATAAAATAATGCTGACAATATTTATATGGGCACTCATCAGGTAACATCATTCACAATGTGAAGCTTTACATCCGTGTCAGTTTACGCATATGTGATACTTACACTTGTGTTGTCAAACAGGCCTTATGTGTCATTGAAAATTCATGTTCAGTGGTGGAAACTGGTCAATCATCCCTTCAGGAGTTTGAAACTACAGCCTTTGGTTATTAATTGTACTGTTACTGGATTCAACTCTTCACATGATGATTTAGTGTCAGCAGTATAAAGTGACGTCTCTGTCATTGGTTTGTGCTGCAGAAGCAGCTGAAGGAGACGCAGAGGTCGTTCCAGCAGAGGATCCAGCAGAGAGAGAAAGATCTTCAGCAGCTGAGAGAGGCTGTGGAGGCTCATAAGGTGAGTCTGGAGAAGAAGAGAAGTCTCAGTCAGGACTCACTGAAGCCACTGTGTGATTGTGATGTGTGTCCTAACAGCGCTCGGCACAGACCGCAGTGGAGGACAGTGAGAGGATCTTCACTGAGCTCATCCGCTCCATTGAGAGAAGCCGCTCTGAGGCCACACAGCGGATCAGAGATCAGGGAAAAGACTGCAGTGAGTCGAGCTGAAGGGCGACTGGGCGACTGGAGCAGGAGATCAATGACCTGAGGAGGAGAGCCGCTGAGCTGGAGCAGCTTTCACACACACAGGATCACGTCCATTTCCTGCAGGTAACAGAGATCTAGAAGAACAAGAGACTCACAGAGAAACATTTCATGAGAGCAGAATGAGCCGTTGATCTGTGTGTTCAGTTATTATATAATCATCAGTCAGGCGCTCATCCGATCATCTTCTGTTGAAGAGAGCACTTACAAATGCAGTTCAGCTCTGGAAATCTCTTAGGAGACATATTTCTGAAAGATATATTGAGCTTCGGACAAAACTTCACTAATATTTATCTGTTTTTAAATTTGTATTATTATTACAACAATGTGAAATCCATGAACTTGAGTTTCTACCAGTTTCACACAGCAAGATTTCCCATCATCTCTTTACTTTTCTTTTGTTTACCAAAGTCAGATAATCTTCAAACCTGCTGAAACCTTTTCTAATAATTTTCATTAGCACATGATTGAAGTTGACAGTGAAGTCCTCAAACAGAAAGTGAGGCTGTATATTAGCTATGCTTCAGCACATTTAAAACCCAAAACTTGACCTTGGGATTGCGTCCTAACAGCCACTAACTGCTCTAAAGTTATACAGTGCACAGCATAAATGAGTACATCCCCTCTGAACAAAAACTAAATATGTATTTTCTTAATGACCACTAATACAATTCATGGAAAAATGGCAAAATTGAAATGTATTAAACATATACTTAATAAAACCAGAGACATATATGTCATTAATATCCATAAAATAAGTAAATCAGCCAATTTTGTTTAAATGAAGGATTGCAGAAATGAGTACACCTAAATTTCATTTGACAAATGTATAATATTCTAGTACTTAGTATGTCCTCCATAATGTTAAGTATCTGCTCTGATCGCTTCTTGGCATGGAGAGTAAGTTCATGATAAATTTTCACATCTGTCCTGTTTAACTCCTGGATGATGACCTCCTTAAATGCCCTGGGCTCGTATTCACTAAACATCTTAAGGTAAAAGTAGCTCCTAACTTGCCCATTTAGGAGAAACTCTTAAAAATAATGTGCGCTCTTAGAGTGTTTCACAAAGCATTTTAGCACTAAAACTAGCTCCTAAATCTGTGAAACATTAGGAGTAGTCAAGAGGACTCCTAAGTCACTAAGACCAAATCACAAACAGTTTGTTAGTTTTTCGTGGACACCTGGCATCCCCCTCAGAACGGTTCTCATTTGTGCTTGCAAATGTTTGCGCTATAAAATCTGGTGAAATACAAAAAAAAAAAAAAAAAAAAAAGACATTTAATTTATAGCCTAGCAGTTTTTAATAGGATGGACAGTTGAATAGGAACCCAACCTCGTTATACTTGATAAATATATTTGCTTCCTAGTGTTCCCTGCAACGGCGTATCCTCTGTCTAGAGCGCACAACTGCATGAGCTTATATGGAAGAAGTGCATGCCTGAGCTTGCATTTTGGGTTAAGCTGTGTTGGATCAAAATGTATTAGCCTTTTTACCCGTTAGGGATGTGGCGGTGATAACATTTTCCCTCACTGTCACATTACAGTGCTTGTGCACTGGCGGCTGTGAACGAATGCAGCCGTGTGCAGTTTACTTCGGCTTGTCAATTTGGGGGCGGGTTGCTTAAATTGTTCATTAGCCTATTATTCTTAATGAAAAACACAACAAAACAGTACAATGACAAACTCCCTAAAATAGGCGTTTTTACATTTAGCTTTGAAACCAAATCTTCCACGATCATCATGTCATTCAGCTCCTCACTCGCGATGAATGAAATCAATAGGTTACTGTCGTAACCCCGGTTCTCTGAAACATCGAGTGGAGAGATCCACCTATGGGAAGGGCATCCGTACCTGACCTCTACAGAAGCATCCGATTGCACCAAGACTAGCAAGACGCGCAGCCAATGCCCGGTCAGGCCCTTACCTTCGGGCACAGCCTGAGGCCTGGAGCCACACCCTACAGCCTGCATGCGCTACTGTGCATCAGTTGACATTCGCTTCTCGCGATCTCTGCACGGACACAGCTCGGTTTAATTTGCGCTGCTCACCTTATTGTCTGCAGGAGGAAATATCGTCAGATCAGCCTCCGCCAGGCGTGACAGTTCTATTCTGCCAGTTTTTCTCTGTGTCTGCTCTTGGAGCCGCCCGCACTCTCGCTCGTCTTTCCTGTTCCACAGTTTTTCGCCGGTATGTGCACCACCGGGGACCTCCTGGGGCGCAACTCTTATCTAGGCTGACCAGCTCAATCCTGAGTTCTCTGAAGAGGACATCTTCACAGGTAACCCCCCGCTCGCTGGCGACCCGGCCAGGTCGGTGATGGTGATGGTGATGGCGATGACGATGCAGGCCTTCTCGGGGTCTCAGAGGACGAGAGACCATCCCGCCCTCTGGGATTCCCAGGCTAGCACCCGGCGACCTTGCCTCAATCCATCCTCCTGGATGTGTGTGTGAGCAGTGGCCGCTCGTCTCAACATTGAGTGGCCGGCTCCACAGGCGCCACCAACCAGGAGAGTGATATTTACAACGGGAAAGTGCTGGGAGCTCCCCGGCCTGAGGAAACAACTCTTTCCCATCCTTCCAGCGTGCACTAAGCACATAAGGCACTACTGGGTGACCCGCTCGACTTTAAACACGGTCTCGCGGGTCTGGAGGTTAAGGATATGGTGGCTCTCGGGCATGGGCAAACCACCTGCTATTGAGCCCTCGATCGCCAGGCACCTCAACCCAGTCCAGGGAGGTTCTTGGAAAAGGCTAAATGACTTTATTGTGCTTTGTCTACAGTAGGTAGTTCCAGTGTGGACAGCAACAACACGTCACTTATGCAGGCTGCATCTTACTCTGTGAGATAAACACTCACTCTTTTCATAGCGTTTGCTGGCTGTGACACTTACTCTTTGCCTAGAAAAAAAAACAAAACAAAAAATCACTTATCACTAAATGAAAGCTTACAATGTAGGCCTGATTATTTCAGTGGCCTCGTCACAAGTCCATTGTTTTTGAATTTCTGTTACTTTTGCTATATTTCACACCTAAAACAATGATTTGGTAATCCTCTTGTACCACTGTCCTCTTTTGTGCTAAGAAATAAGTCTCCTGACAGTTCTCTCCCAAGTGGTCCAATTGTTGTCAGCATTAAGTCTGAGAATGATTCAGTGGCCTATATAACACTTATTTATTTTACAGTAACACAGTCACAGTCAAGGCGCAGACCAGCATTACAGGTAAACATTTGGAGATAATGCAAAAGTCTTTCCAATAATCTTTTGAATCTCTTTCCAGTAACCTTTGATTTTATCACAATCCCAAAACACATGTCTGTCCTACATTTGAAACATAACTGAGAAGAATTGGGGAACATTTTATGAAGGCGAACTGGAGTTAGATAAGTCCTGTGGATAAATGTATAATTTTGTTCTTGGGCCGAAATTGAGACACCTTTGGGAAAAACACATGTACAAACAGATAAGCACTCCTCATCACTATAATTTGATCCCAAGTCCTTTTCCCATATCACCCTCAAAGAGTCAAAAGTTGAAGGCCCAACATTAGACAGATAAGCATATAACTCCGATATCATCTTAAGAGTAACTGAAGAGAGAAGCTGTTTTTCCACTTCAGTGAGATCAAATCGTATATTTCCTTCTTTTGAATATGACTTCTTTTGAAGAAATTTATAAAAATCATTACTGGACAGGTTCAGTTCCTGCTTTAAAGACTGGAATGACCTCATCTGACCATTATCAAATAAATGGCCAAACTCAAACACTCCTCTCAACCTCCAGGACAGAAGACCAATATTCTGTACGGCTTGAGGAAGATCAGGATTGAGTGCGCTAGGAGACTTAAAAAATGTCTTATTTGGAATAGCTAAATATTTCTTAACATCCTTCCACACCAAAAGAGTATTTGACACAGTGAAAATATTAGTCAGATTCATTTTTTTGTGTATTATGAATAAATGGCAGTGAGCACAACAGTCTAGGAAAGCATCCTGAATATTCAATCCCAGTCCAGCAGGAATCAGATCTGTTAAGAAACCAACTTAACGTGTTTAATTTGTGCAGAGCAAAAATATAACTGAAAATTTGGGAGCGAAACCCCACCCAATTCCCTTGGTTTCATTAAAACAGAAAGTTTGAGTCTAGGCTTTTTATGATTCCAAATGTACTTTGAAATTGAAGAGTTAATCCTTAAAAAAAAAAAAAAAAAAAAACTCTACTTAAGTAACATGGCAAATTTTGAAACTAAAAATTCAATCTCAGAAGAAAGTTCATTCTTATAACATTAATCCTGCCAAAAACAGAATTTGGAAGAATCGACCAATCTGATTGATTTTGGTGATTAACTGGGGATAGTTGGCTTTACACAAATCGACCAAATTAGGCGTGACATTAATTCCCAAATATTGAAATCCAGAAAGTGCTAAATTAAAAGGGATTTTGTAATGGCTTCAGAGGAACGATGCAAATACAAAGCTTGAGATTTGTCCAAATTAATCTTATATCCTGAGAAATTACTATATTTTTCAATTACAGCCAGAATTGCGTCGGTAGAGGTCTCAGGATATTTAAGATATACGATGTTCCTCTAGCCCCATTTTAATACCATGTATATTAATGTTAGTTCTCACAGCAACAGCCAGTGGTTCGATAACCAAAGCGAATAACAATGGCGAAAGTGGGCAGCCTTGACAACAACCTTTGCTTATTGAAAATGTCAGCCAACACTCTGTTAGTGTTAACTTGAGCCATAGGGTTAGAATATAAAAGTTTAACCAAACCGATAAAATTAGATCCTAGTTCTATCTTTTCTAATGCACTTAAAAGAAAAAGCCATTCCACCCTATCAAACGCCTTTTCGGCATCGAGAGATACAATGAAGGCAGGTTCCTTGGTAGCATTTAAATGATCAATAATATTCAACACTCTACGAATATTATCTGTGCCATATCTGGACTTCACGAATCCTGTCTGATCTGGATTGAAGATGTAAGGCAAAACACTTTCGAGCCGCCGAGCTAAAGATTTAGCTATAATTTTATAATCCACATTGAGTAAACTAATTGGGCGATAAGAAGAACAATTCACTGGGTCTTTATCTTTTTTTCAGAAGCAAGCTGATCACTGCCAATAACCAGGATTCAGGCAGAGTTTGAATCTAAAGTACTGTTTATTGCTTGCATTAAAATTGGACAAAGCTCGGGCCAGAATTGCTTATAAAACGGAAACCCATCTGGGCCGGGAGCTTTACCAGTTGGCATAGATTGGCATAGAATTTCTTCCTTAGTAAAAGGGGAATTTAGGAAAGCTCTAGTATCTTCCAAAATGCTAGGAAGAGAAATATAATTTAGGAAATTAAGTAAATCCTCACCGGAGCCACTGAACCCAGCTGTATGAAGAGTTCTGTAAAAATCAGAGAAAGCAGCGTTTATGTCCAAGGGATCCCAGATCATTCTGCCTTCAGATGTCTTCATTGCTTTTATGGTTCTTTCGTTCTGCTCTTTTGTTTTAAATGATATGCCAAAAGGCGACTTGGCTTGTTGCCAAACTCACAGTAACGCTCTAGATTAAGCTTGGCTCTGGCATTATTTAACAAAATCCAGTTATCTTGATTTGGGACTCTTATGTTGTTTTTCCAGAAAATTTATATCAGCTTCTAGTTCTTTCCTTTTTTGAGTTCTAAGTTTCTTCATCAGAGAAGCATAAACAATAAAGTGGCCCCACAACGTTGCTTTTAGGGGTGGTACGGTTCACAAAACCCAGGGTTGGTTCGCATCACGGTTTTTAGGTCACGGTTTTCGGTTCTGTACGGTTCTTGTTGTTTCTTTTAAACGTTAACACTCCAGAAATTCACTTTAGCATATGATATATAGCTTAAATATCCACAATTTAGGATACAGTATTACATTTTTTTAATATCATGTAGAAGTTGTTTCTAACTGGCTGTCTCCAGCTTACACTGTCTACCGAGTCCGACACATTGGCGTAATATTTTTCATGTTAATCATGTCAGTATTGATCAGAACAATGCACTGTGGCTTTAATTCAGCGTGAGCAACTTTTGCCCAAACTTCAAAGGCCTGTTTAATTTATTAAAACTAGAATATATATATGTGGCGAGGGGGGCGTGGTTTAGCGAAGTCTGTGATGGGAGAGAGAGTCAGGGGACGAGCGGCACGTAAGTGAATCAAGTTCAAATGAGTACCACCTGTCTTTGTTTCAGTGATTGGCGTGGAGAGACAGGATTTAAGCTGTCCAGGAAGTGAGGGAGGAGAGAGAGAGAAGCTGGACATGCACTGGGACTCAAACAGGCAGAGACAGACATGCAGAGAGGAACTGCAAAAAGAAACCGCTGATACAGAGACAGAGTTTATTTATGTTGTGCGACGTGCACATTTGTTTTGTGACCTGAGTTAAGAAGAAAAAATACCTGTTCTTACATTGGCCAATGTAACAATGTTCAACAGATATAAGGAAGAAAACAAGGAGGTCGGCTGGCTGGGGACTCAGAACAGGTATTTATTTTTCTTAACTCAGACGGCCTAAAGTGTGCAAAGAAAACATCCCCCACACCATTACACCACCACCACCACCAGCCTGCACAGTGGTAACAAGGCATGATGGATCCATGTTCTCATTCTGTTTACGCCAAATTCTGACTCTACCATCTGAATGCCTCAACAGAAATTGAGACTCATCAGACCAGGCAACATTTTTCCAGACTTCAACTGTCCAATTTTGGTGAGCTCGTGCAAATTGTAGCCTCTTTTTCCTATTTGTAGTGGAGATGAGTGGTACCCGGTGGGGTCTTCTGCGGAGCATCTTTGGGATGTGGTGGAACGGGAGCTTCGTGCCCTGTATGTGCATCCCACAAATCTCCATCAACTGCAAGATGCTATCCTATCAATATGGGCCAACATTTCTAAAGAATGCTTTCAGCACCTTTAAGGCACCTTTTCAGAATTAAGGCAGTTCTGAAGGTGAAAGGGGGTCAAACACAGTATTAGTATGGTGTTCCTAATAATCCTTTAGGTGAGTGTATGTTCTTTTTTAAGTTATGTTAGAATTTTCTTCCTTTTAATTACATGACCTATGCCCTTCATGTTCCAAGTTACTAATTTAAGAGCGTCTGCATACAGAAAATTGTGGAATCATAATAACGTGCAAAATTATACAACAGATTATGTCAGTATGAGATACCAAATACGAACAACGGAGTACCACAAGTAAAACACGAAACAAACATGAAAAACCCTCCCCCCAAGACCCCATCCCCAAAGGATGAGGCACAGATGATTCTCAAAAAGACCCTTTCATACCAGCCATGTATGCATAATATTTGAAACCTTACAAACCTTCGTGGCGGACTGTAACAACATTTTAGGTACCTTAAAGGGTATGCAAAAGGTGCAAGGCGAAATCCTCCGTTCAGATTCATCCAAGCGAGTTTCAGCGCCCGTAACTCTCTCGGTGAGGGCAGCAATTGGGGCAGCAATTGAATTCTGAAGGCAAGACACAGAAGTGGTTATCCCTCCAGACAGCTAGTAATTCCATCGAGGCGTGATACGTTGACCTTTATTTCTAATAAAATCAGCGACATATCTGGGTGAGATTCGGCTGTGTTAACGCTAGCGTCAGCCGAAGACGCGTGGTGAGAAGGCTTCTTCTTATCTTTTCTTTAGCCTTCTGTGAGCGCGTCGAGCCAAAAATAGGAAAATCTTTATCAGATTTTGTGTCTGACATAGTTATAAGTCCATTCAACAAAATAAAATGAGAAATCGGAGGGGAGAAATTTAAATAATTTGAACGTTTGAGCGGGTCTGAACTTCCTATATAACACTTTTAATGTTCAAGAAATTACTTCTCTTTAAATGTTTTGGTTCAACATACTTACCTGTTGATCAAAAATTGCCTTAAACTTACACCAGAAAAAAATATTTAGCTTTATTTAGTAACTTTTTGTAATATGCTTCTTTGGTAATTGGTCAAGCAGACTTCCTGGAACATTATATCTCTAAAGAACTAAATAAAGAGTAACTGCTGAATTTGTTATGTTTCAGAGGGGGTGTACTCATTTATGCTGTGCACTGTAAATAATGGTCAATCTACTCATTTCCTTTGAGCTGCTTTTCCTTATCAAATCTACTCAAACCTGCCATGTGACGCCATTGATATGCGCTTGATCTGTTACATTTATGTTACTGCAAGATGTTTGATCACCAATTGTTTTCCTAGAAAGTTTACATATAGTATAAGTGGCAAACGCTAGCACTTATAGCTCTAACATGATATAATGAATATGAGAAGAATGAAGCTGATGCTGTGAATGTGTTGGATTGAGTAGAGTTACTAAAGATCAAATCTGACAGTAGTGCAGGTTATTGGCTGATGTGTGGAGGTGATGAGCTTTGATTTCTGTTTTCTGTAGAGTTTCCCGTCTCTCTCAGCTGCTCCTGAATCTACAGATGTCAATGACAGTCCCTTCAGTTCTCTCTCCTCTTTTGATGGCGTGAGAGAATCTGTCCGTCAGCTGAGAAACAAACTGAAGGATTTCTGCAAAGAGGAGCTGAAGAAGATCTCTGACAGAGGTAAAGTCCTGGAGATTCATCTGCTCTCAGAAATCATCCTCCATCTCATATCATGTAGAATCATATTAGAAATGTCTTCGGAACGAAAGCAGGGATCATTTTCTCTTGACATGATAATCACACTCTTCATGTCTGTTGATTTCCACAGACATTGTTCCCAGGACCAGGAACGACTTCTTACAATGTAAGTCACTAAGAAAAGAAGCAGAAAAACTCACTGAGTGTGTTCATGTTCTTCCTGGAGAAGGAGAAAGAAAACATGACAGAAGAGTTTTAGAGTTGATCATGTAAATGATGATTAACTGCACTGAGACACTGCTGATATATTGGACAGCTACATTAAAAGATCAGATTCATAATTCCTGATTCTGATGTGTTTTCTCTCCATCAGACTCCCATCAGTCCACTCTGGATCTGAACACAGTGAGCAAACTCCTCCGTCTGTCTGAGAAGAACAGAGTGATTACATTCACTCTCACAGAGCAGTCGTATCCTGATCATCCTGACAGATTTGATGGATATAATCGTCAGGTGTTGTGTAGAGAGAGAGTGTGTGGACGCTGTTACTGGGAGATTGAGTACAGTGGTGAAATGTTTGGTGTGTTTATATCAGTGTCATATAAGAGCATCAGCAGGAAGGGAGGGGGGAACAAGAGTCTGTTTGGATCTAATGATCATTCCTGGAGTTTGATCTGCTCTTCCTCCAGTTACTCATTCAGACACAATAACATAGAGGCTGAACTTCATGTAAAGCCCATCAGCCGTAGAATAGGAGTGTATGTGGATCACAGCGCAGGAACTCTGTCCTTCTACAGTGTCTCTGACACGATGAGCCTCATCCACACAGTCCAGACCACATTCACTCAGCCGCTCTATCCTGGGTTTAAGGTTGGTCCTGGATCATCAGTGAAACTGTGTTAATGAATCAGAATAGCCTTAGAGATATTCTACGCATAATACTTACATTCACTCATTCATTACATTAAGTATAAAATACTGATTTAATGCTTTTAATTAATAAAGTACACTATCTATACACTAGCTAACAGTTTCTCATAATGATATTAAAAGTACTGAAACAGATCAATAAAGTGCATCATGCTGGCAATACTTATGAAACTAAGAATGTGGAATTAGAAATATCTCAGCATCTTTTTTCTTCAATTGAAAGAACAGTTGAATTTGTATACTGATTATACAATCGTTTGCAACCAAAAATCCACAGCAAACTTTAATAAACTGAATTAATTTCTTTACTGAAGGCAAAGAGTATGGATACACTATCAGGCCAGCAGAGCTCTCTCTGAAAACAACAGGAGAACAACTTCAGAAAGGATGCATGGTTAGCATAGAAGCATTTTAATGACAGAAATACAGGTTACAGATGCCACATTAGGAAATACATTAACACCTAGAGGTCGAAGATCACGCCGGCGTGACCACCTCCATTTTTTTCTTATCAGTGCCAAAGAGACTCAAATAACTGTTGATTTTTATCATTCAGGCAAGTGTTATACATCATTATAATCTGTTAAGTGTCTACCTTGTGTAAATTTACAATAAAAACAACATGTTGTGCTTTTTGCAAAATAAAGAAAAATCTGAAGTCCAAGGTGATTCTCTTCAGAAAATGAACTGTAACTTAGTGAATACTTGTTACACAAACATGAGACATATGTCTAAAGAAACGTTGAAATGTCAGGTTTTAAATAACAATTAAACAATAGAACAAATGTTCTATATTTATGTAATCCGTTTGAAAAGAGAGATGTCAGTCGATTGTGAGCACCTTCATTATCTGACATTGCACGCCACGCCACGGAGCGCATGTTCTTTTGAAAGTCAAATACTGACGCGATCCATGCGAACAGAGATTAAGTGCACACATCAAGTGCCCACATCAAGATTAGTGCATGTGCTTTACATCATTTTGAAACACGGTGAGGAATAATCCTGGAATAATTTACCTAAGAAGAAAAGCTGTTTATTTCTAAGAGCGATTGATTCAGCCGATGATTGTGAGGTAAGTTAATTCTGTTAAATTAATTTTAAACCGCAAAAAGACAGTTTAAATATGAATCAATGGCAATTTTGCCATTGGAATGACTGGGAAAAAGTGTCCCAAACAACCCGAATTCACCCCATACTCTTTGAAATCATAATTGCATTGCATTGTGTTGGTTTAAATCCCAAATATTTTACTTATTCATCATTATTCAGTTATTTGTATTTACTGAATTGTGTTCAGTGTCACAATATTACTGTTTTTTTTTAGCATTAGACTTTCAAAACATTAAAAATAGTAATGTCAAATCTTTTGATCGTTTAAAACATAGTATGCATTTGTAATGTTCCTTTGGCTCTCACTTTATATTGTTAACTATATTCTAAATAAACTACAAAACAAATATTTCTTTTGTCCAGCTCCTTAACACCCTTTCACATACCTGACTCAAAGGCTCATTCATTATGCAGCTCATTATGTGGTTCTATTGTCTCCTCAGGTGTAAATCACAGCATTATTCATGATCATTCACACCCCCTTCGCATACGATGCCTTTGTACAAAATGTAAATCAATATATTGTTTTGTGTGAATGAGCAGGCACGATGATTCTCACATCAGTTTGAAGCAAAAACTCTAGGCAACAACACCCATTAGTCAAAAGACTTGTGGACACATATCTATTGAGTGTTTTGTGGCCTTATTTCAGTGACTTACACTTTTTGTTTTTTCAATAACAATGCATAAGATTCAAGATTCAAGAGTTTTATTTGTCACATACACAGTTATATACAGAATATACAATCGATAAAAAAAGTACTATATATATATATATATATATATATATATATATATATATATATATATATATATATATATATATATATATATATCTGTAGAATTATAAATAATCAAGTCAAGTAGAAGAAAAAAAGTAAAATAAAGAAGTGGAACAAAATAATTGAAGTAGACTGTGCAGTGAGTAAAATGTAGACTTATAAATATGTGGTTAACAAATGTATAAAACAGAAAGTGCAGTGCAATGTCAGTGTATCGATGTTTATCCTGAAGTGAAGTCACGTGATGTTAAGTGACTGAGTTCAGGAGTCTGATGGCCTGGGGGAAGAAGCTCCTCCTGAGTCTCTCAGTTTTGGCTATCAGGCTACGGAAGTGCTTACCAGATGGCAGCAGTGTGAAATGAGGGTTTGCAGGGAGATTAGAGTCCTTGATGATCTTAGTAGCTCTACCTTTGCAGCGTTTGGTGTAGACGTCCTGCAGAGACGGGAGAGCTGACCCTGAGATACGCTCGGATAAGCGCGCGACTCTTTGCAGGGCTTTGCGGTCATGACTGGTGCTGTTCCCATACCACGCTGTAATGCACTGAGTTAATACACTTTCTATCGCCCCTAAATAGAAAGTTTTCAGGATAGCTGGTGAAACCCTAAATTTCCTCAGCTGGCGCTGGTGGTACAGTCTTTGCCTGGCTCTTTTCACCTGTGTCTGAATGTGAGCAGTCCAGGTCAGGTCCTCGGAGATGTTTAGTCAAGTCAAAGTCAAAGTCAGCTTTATTGTCAGTTCTGCCATATGTACAGTACATACATACAGAGAATTGAAATTCTATGACTCTCAGACCCTAGGTGCCTAACAACAACAAAACAATAACAATAACAACAAAAGTTTAACAGTAACAACAACAGAAGAAAGATTAAAAAAAGATGGATAAAGTGAATTATAGAGGTAAAGTGGCGATGGCAAATAGTGCAAACAATAGTAACAATAGTGCAATTTCAGATTTAAATCAGTGCAGGTATAAAATAAAATTATAAGAGTGTGTGCAAAAAAAGAGTCTGTAAGAGGGGAGACCAATTCCTCAGAGAGACAATATAATGAGGTAGATGAAGGGAGGAGAACTGGGGGTGATTCCCAGATCAGGTGCGTGGGGCAGAAGAGGGGAGAGTCGGCAGAGTCGGGAGGGAGTTCAATGCCCTGACAGCTTGGGGAATGAAGCTGTCCTTCAGTCTGCTGGTCCTTGCTTGGAGACTGCGAAGCCTCCTCCTGATGGCAGCAGACTGAAGAGGCTGTGCGATGGGTGGGTGGGGTCTCTCGCAATGATGAGGGCTTTGCGGGAGAGGCGGGAGTTATAAATGTCCTGGAGGGGTGGGAGAGAGACACCAACGATCTTCTCAGCTGCTCTCACTATGCGCTGAAGTGCTTTACGGCAGGATGCGTTGCAGGCGCCGTACCACACAGTGATGCAGCTGGTTAGAATGCTCTCGATGGTGCCTCTGTAGAAGGTGCGCATGATGGGGGCTGGGGCTCCGGCTCTTCTCAGCTTGCGGAGAAAGTAGAGTCGCTGCTGTGCTTTCTTGGTCAGTGCTGTGGTGTTGGCTGTCCAGGAGAGGTCCTCTGTGATATGTACACCCAGAAATTTGGTGCTCCTCACCCTTTCCACGGTCACACCGTTGATGGTCAGAGGAGCGTGCTGGGTGTGCATTCTCCTGAAGTCAACAACAATCTCCTTCATCTTCTCCACATTCAGAGAGAGATTGTTGTCGCCACACCACCTGGCCAGGTGGCTCACCTCGCTCCTGAAGTTTGTCTCATCATCGTTGCTAATGAGACCAACTACGGTCGTGTCGTCCGCAAACTTGATGAAGAGATTGCTGTTGTGTATGGGTGTGCAGTCATGTGTCAGCAGAGTGAAAAGGAGGGGGCTCAACACACATCCCTGAGGGGCTCCAGTGTTCATGATGATGGAGCTGGATGAGTTACTGCCGACCCGAACTGCCTGAGGTCTTCCCGTCAGGAAGTCCAGCAACCAGTTGCACATCGATGTGCTGAGTCCCAGCTGTGACAGTTTTTGAGTGAGCTGTAGAGGGATGATTGTATTGAATGCTAAACTAAAGTCTATGAACAGCATTCTGACATAAGTGTCTGACATAACCCAGGTACTTAAAGCTGCTCACTCTCTCTACTGGTGACCCGCTGATCATGAGGGGAGTATGTCCGTTGCTGTCTCTTCCTGAAGTCCACAATCATTTCTTTGGTCTTGCCAACATTCAGAGAGAGACAGTTGTCCTGGCACCATGATGTTAGATGCTCCACCTCGTCCAAGTATGCCGTCTCATTGTTGTTGGAAATGAGGCCCAGGACAACAGTATCATCAGCAAATTTGATGATAGAGGTGGAGCTGTGTGTGGACAAACAGTCATGTGTGTAGAGAGAGTAGAGCAGGGGACTCAGGACACAGCCCTGTGGAGCTCCCACACTCAGGGTGATGGAGGTGGAGGTGGACTGGCCTATTCTCACCACCTGAGGCCTGCCAGTGAGGAAGTCCTCAATCCAGTGGCAGAGAGAAGGATTCAGGCCGAGATCCAGGAGTTTGGAGGTTTGCTTGATGGGAACTATGGTGTTAAAGGCTGAGCTATAGTCAATAAATAGCAGCCTTACGTAGTTCCCACTTTTGCTGTCGACGTGAGTGAGGGAGGAGTGGAGGACATGAGAGATGGCATCTTCAGTCGATCTATTGGGACGATAGGCAAACTGAAGAGGGTCCAAAGTGTCAGGAATGAAGGCGCAAATGGTGTTTTTAATGAGTCTCTCAAAGACCTTCATGACTATAGACGTGAGAGCCACTGGACGATAGTCATTTAGGCAAGAGGGTTTACTGTTCTTAGGGACAGGGATGATGGTGGATTTTTTGAAGGAGGTGGGGACCACAGATGTAGCGAGGGACTCATTGAAGATGGATGTAAACAACCCGGCGAGCTGATCAGCACAGGACCGCAGAACACGACCTGAAATACCATCTGGCCCAGCAGCTTTCCTGACGTCCACACGCTTGAGTGCCCTCCGAACTTCATCCTCCGAGACAGAGATCATGTGGTTGTTGCTGCTCTGAGTAATTTCCTCTGACACGCCACTTGGAGGAGTCGCGTTACCGCAGTTACAGTCAAAGCGAGCGTAGAAAGAGTTTAACTTGTTCACAAGCAACGGATCAGCGCTCACCTCTGCAGAGGATTTAGATCCAAAAGAGCAGATGGACCTCAGACCTTGCCACATGCGCCGCGAGTCGTTGAGTTGGAAATGAGACTCCACTCGGTCTTTGTAACGGAGTTTTGCGGCTTTAACTGCACGTCTGAGAGCATAACAGGATGATTTGTATTCAGTCATGTTCCCCGATAGGAGACCAGCGTTGTATGTGGCAGTGCGTGTGTTCACTGCAGCGCGGATCGAATTGTCCACCCACGGTTTCTGATTTGAGAAGGATGTTATTGTTATTGTTTGCGTGGCTTGCTCTGTAAGCGTGTTGATGAAGCAAAGCGCCACATCCGTGAACTCACTGACGTCAGCTGAACTCTCCCGGAACATGTCCCAGTCAACATCATCCAGAGCTGCCTGTAGCGCGGTCTCTGCGTGGGGCGACCAGCGTTTAACTTCCCGCCTCACCGGGGGTTCCTGAACGAGCCTTTGTTTGTATTCGGGTGTGAGGAAAATGGCGGCATGATCCGATTTGCCAAAAGCTGGAAGTGACCGCGCTTTATAGGCGTTCTTAAATGGAGAGTAGCAATGATCCAGCATGTTTGCTCCTCGTGTAGGACAGGAGACGTGCTGGTGAAAGTTTGGCAGGACTTTCTTTAGGTTTGCTTTGTTGAAATCGCCCACGACGATGAATGCCGCATCGGGGTGTTTGTTTATGACGCCGCTGGCAACATCATGAAGGCCAGATAAAGCCAGCCCTGTGTCTGCCTGTGGTGGAATGTAAACGGCGGTCGCGACGACCGCAGAAAACTCCCTCGGCAGATAGAATGGGCGGCAGATGATTGTTAAATGTTCCAGATGAGGCGAGCAGGACTGCGAGAGAATGGTGATGTTCCTGGGGTCGCACCATTTCTTGTTGACCATGAAGCATACTCCACCGCCTTTGGATTTACTGGCCTCGGCTGTTCTGTCCATCCGAAAAACAGAGAAGTTCTCCGACGGCGTCACAGCTGTGTCCGGGGCCGCGGGTGTGAGCCATGTTTCGGACAAACAAAAGATGTTACAGTCTCTCATGTCCCGTTGAAAACTTATCCTGGCTCTAAGATCGTCCATCTTATTCTCCAAGGATTGAACATTTGCTAGAAGAATGCTCGGGAGAGGAGGGCTGAATGCCCTTTTCCTCAGTCTGTTGCGGATACCAGCATGTTTCCCACGGTGTTTCTTGATTCTTCGCTGTCGTCTCTGTCCATTGTTCAACTCGGCGTTGCGAAGAATCTCAGATGGCCGCAGAGGATCGGCGAAAGTGTCCTGAAACAGTCCAGTGTAGAGGTAACCAATGTCCAAAAGAGTTTTGCTGTCATAGCAGATCAATGCAGTTGATAAGTTTGTAAAAATTGAGAGTAAAAGAAAGTAAAATAGTAAATAAAAGCACAGTCTTCGCAGAGCGACCTGAACGGCGACCGAACACGGCGGCGCCATTTTGTCATCATAAACATTATTCTGTCAAAAATACAAGCATGTACATACATGTTGCTCTCATATTATGGTAGCCCAGTTTGTGCTAAATACAGTGTAATTACACTTTTGCCATTAATGTGTTTGTAAGCAACTGAAAAAAGCACAAATGTCAGAGCATGTCAAAACTTCTAAAGGGCCCCAAAACTGTGCAGATGTCTAGGGGTTAATTAGATATCTGTTGTATATGTGTTGATTGAAGCTGCTTATGCAAAGGGTCACATCACAATGTCCTTTTCTTTTTTTCTCAACAGTGGCTAATCGCTGATGAACCAACATGTAGCACTGCAGAAGAGCCCTTAGAAAATGCCTGTCCATCTGATGCAGAGTCCACACCTCTGCTCACCCCCAAGTCCAAACTCCTATGTCTTCTTCCTTGGCTTCTCCTGTGCCCTCTTTCCATCCTACCCAGATACCCGTGTTTCCTGCACCACCTCCTTGACCCCTCCTGTGTCTTTATCTGTTGCTCCTTTTTTGTCTCCCCTGACTCATTCTGTTTTCATCTCCTCTAGTCCTATGTCTTCCTCCCTAACTTCTGCTTTGCCTTCTGCCCCTACCCTTTCTACATCTTCTACCTCTTCTAAACTGACTCCTGTGTCCACTGAGCTTGGCACTTCAGACTTGGTATCTTCCTCACCAAAAAGAAAATGAATAAGGAGGAAAGCAGACAGTAGTGGTATATGTGGATTTATCAGGCATTTATCACCATATGAATCAAAACTGAATTTTGCTCTGTGAAACAGTTTTAGTCTGCTGAAGGAGCAGGTGCTGCATATGTTCATCATATGTTGTAGTTTATCTTAGTTTGCAACCACATGTTTGATTAGCTGCAGCTACAGCTATGGTGTTTGCATTGTATTAACACAGTATATAATTCTCTATCCCTGTGAAAAGCAGTGGATGTGGATACCAAAAGCCAAATTAAAAGCTTCACTGCTGTGACGACAACGATCTTGGTGTCCTCCTCATACATCACACAACGCAGAGACATTTGGGGGAGCACACTAACGTTTGTGTTATTTAAAACATTTTTTTATTTGTATTGTTTCTCTAAACTGTGCAGCCACTACTCAATTTGAATTACAATAACTTGCATATACATGATGAACAAACCTTTTAATGACTGAATTTGGCAACATCAGCTCTTGTTCCCCAAATTCACTGGATAACGTCACGGATGCTTTAACAGAGGGTTCATACGTCTGCAAATACTGCGGTCTCTTGCAGCGCAGACACCGATGGGACTGAGCCTTCCCATCATACGCCTCCTGTCAAGCCTGGCATCTCGAACAGCTCCGTGCCTTCAATAATACGGACTTCACCCTCATCAATCGTGAAGTCAATATTTGCCTTCAACCCAGGCAAGGGGGCCACCACTTCCATTTCAGTAAGACGACTCGTTGTCAAATATCATTTTCAGCAAACATTCTTGTGCTTACATTGGAAATCTTGTACGTCTTCCCAAACAGAACTATCCCATAGTTGTACTTTAATATTCCCAGTACAATCTTCAATGTGACACGATTGTCTCTCCATTGTGGACCCTCGATATTCTACCGTTTCTGCGTAGGCAGCTCACGTGCATGACACGACCAACAACAGCACGAACAGATTTAAAAAGAGAACATTTTACAAAACTGTTCATTTTTGTTACAAGTCTCTCTGAATCTAATGTAGACATATTTAATCCACTAAATGTTCAATACAAATAAATCTTAAATTTAATCAATTATTTAACTACCTAAAATATATCTTCTCATTGTCTTAACACAGTTGACAACAATAGGTTATAGGTTATTTTACAACTTTCACACATCTTGACGTCAACATCCACAAAATAAATAAATGTACATCAAGTTCTAAATGTATATAAAAAGAGTCGATACCCAGAGTCGATAATGTTGGGCATTGCATTTGAGCTGAAACTGAAGAGAATGAACACCAGTCGGTATAACGGCAGCGTTTTGCAGGTTAATCTATATACATAATTATTTATTAGTGGTGATGGGAAGTCGACTCCAGCACAGGAAACGACTCTCTGTGTCGACTCTGTTGCTGTGTCTGAAATCGCTCACTTGTTTACTGATTCTCTAATTTACTGCATTGCAGATGAGTGCACTAGAAGTGAACAAAATGGAGCGAGAAATTCACACACTGACGCATTACATCACAGAAATGGTCATATACGTTACACTGTAGCTCACACAGGTTTCAGCTGTTGCATTCCTTGTGTCAAGCCACTCTTGAACAACAGACAGCGTCAGAAGCGTCTCACCTGGGCTAAAGACAGAAAGGACTGGACTGCTGCTGAGTGCTCCAAAGTTATGTTCTCTGATGAAAGTAAATTTTGCATTTCCTTTGGAAATCAGGTTCGAAGAGTCTGGAGGAAGAGTCTGGACAATCCACGTTGCTTGAGGTCCAGTCTAAAGTTTCTACAGTCAGTGATGGTTTGGGGTGCCATGTCATCTGCTGGTGTTTGTCCACTGTGTTTTCTGAGGTCCAAGGTCAACACAGCCGTATACTAGGAAGTTTTAGAGCACTTCATGCTTCCTGCTGCTGACCAACTTTATGGAGATGCAGATTTCATTTTCCAACAGGACTTGGCACCTGCACACAGTGCCAAAGCAACCAGTACCTGGTTTAAGGACCATGGTTTCCCTGTTCTTAATTGGCCAGCAAACTCGCCTGACCTTAAGCCCATAGAAAATCTATTTGGTATTGTCAAGAGAAAGATGCGATATGCCAGACCCAACGATGCAGAAAAGCTGAAGGCCACTATCAGAGCAACCTGGGCTCTCATAACACCTGAGCAGTGCCACAGACTGATGGACTCCATGCCACGCCGCATTGCTGCAGTAATTCAGGCTAAAGGAGCCCCGGCTCAGTGTTGAGTGCTGTACATGCTCATACTTTTCATGTTCATACTTTTCAGTTGGCCAAGATTTCTAAAAATCCTTTCTTTGTATTGGTCTTAAGTAATATTCTAACTTTCTGAGATACTGAATTTGGGATTTTCCTTAGTTGTCAGTTATAATCATCAAATTTAAAATAAATAAATATTTGAAATATATCAGTCTGTGTGTAATGAATAAATATAATATACAAGTTTCACTTTATGAATAGAATGTGAAATAAAATCAACTTTTTGATGATATTCTAATTATATGACCAGCACCTGTGTGTATATATATATATATATATATATATATATATATATATATATATATATATATATATATAAATTACACACACACACACATACATACTTGTTGACTTCGATCATTGATAGCCAGCAGCCCCTGGAAGGTATCCCTGAGGATGATCATTTGGACAGTTCAGATGGGCCCCGTTCCAGTCCTCATTTGGTAGGCCACATTAATTCAATATGTGCCATCCTTAAACTGCAGGGAATATGTATTGTTGTCAGTCATTTCTTGCAGTCCTATAACCAGAAATATTTCATGAACTGAACTTTTGAATACATATTGTTCACTAATATAATACTTTTCAGATGATCACTAGAGCTTGGAGGTCCTGAGACTGGGTGAAAGTCAGCCCACTACAGCTGCAGAAGCCTGGAGGGAAGATGGTGTCACTAATTCTGGTCAGATGAGAAGGACCAAGAGGCTGACCATGCGCAGGAAACTAGCCATGGAATTCCATGAGCACAAATTAAAGTATTTAAAAGATGAATATGAAATGAAGATGAAAATACTTCATGTTGAGCTAGCCATGAGGAAGAGAGAAACATGAAGCAGCAGCAGTACCTGACGACTATAATTACTTTAAATGAGTCCACCCCCAGTATCATGTATGCTTAATTTAGCTAAGGCTGCAAAGCCGTCCCCTCGCTTCAAATATGGCAGGACTATCACTGCTGCGACTAAAGATTGCTTTTTAAATAATCTTCCTCATCAGTTTCATCTCCTCAGCATCCCAGATAGCTTAGAAGAACTCAATGTTGCAACAGAAACTATCGACTCTCTTTTCCAGCACTTTAGACACAGTTGCTCCTCTGCGCTTAAAGAAAATTAAAGAAAATAGTCCAACGTCGTGGTACAACGAGCACACCCGGGCCCTTAAAACAGCAGCCAGAAAAATGGAGCGCAGCTGGAAGAAAACAAAACTGGAGTTTTTCGCAGTTCGTGGAAAGAGTGCATGATCGCATACAGAAAGGCCGTAAAAACTGCTAGATATGCTTATTTCTCAACTCTCTTAGAAGAAAACAAACACAACCCTAGGTATTTATTCGATACAGTGGCTAAATTAACCAAAAATAAAGCTTTTGGTGTTTGTAAACAGCACAGCAGTAATGACTTTATGAACTTCTTTACATGTAAGATTGATAATATTAGGAAGAAAATTATAACCATGCATACCAATTATAACCAATTATAATTATAATAACCAATTATAAACAGTCTACTACAGTATCACATCAGACAGAGCATTGTGGTGTCACTCAGGAACAATTATTCACTGCTATAGGAGAGGAAGAATTGGCTAAACTCGTTAAATCATCTAAATCAACAACATGTATGCTCGACCCTGTACCGACTAGGCTATTAAAAGAGATGCTACCAGAGGTCATAGATCCTCTTCTTAATCTCATTAACTCATCTTTGTCATTAGGATATGTACCGAAAACTTTTAAGTTGGCTATTATCAAACCACTTATTAAAAAACCTCAACTTGATCCTACAGAATTAGTCAATTACAGACCAATCTCAAATCTCAAGATTCAAGAGTTTTATTTGTCTCATACACAGTTATATACAGAATATACAACCGGCAGTGAAATGTAAACAGGTCCGCTCCATGGACAGTGCAAATTCACAGTTAAAAACACAAGGAGGAAATTATAATAGAAATAGGATAAAAGTACTAATATATATCTGTAGAATTATAAATAATCAAGTCAAGTAGAAGAAAAAAAGTAAAAAATAAGAATAAAAGAAGTGGAATAAAATAAGTGAGGTAAACTGTGCAGTGAGTAAACTGTAGACTTATAGATATGTGGTTAACAAATGTATAAGAGTATAATGTGCAAACAGGTTTATAACAGGTTGTTACACAGTAACAACGAGAACAGAAAGTGCAGCGCAATGTCAGTGTATCGATGTTTATCCTGAAGGGAAGTCATGTGATGTTCAGTGACTGAGTTCAGGAGTCTGATGGCCTGGGGGAAGAAGGTCCTCCTGAGTCTCTCAGTTTTGGCCATCAGGCTTCGGAAGCGCTTACCAGATGGCAGCAAATCTACCCTTTCTGTCAAAAATACTGGAAAAGGCAGTGTCCTCACAATTATGTTCCTTTTTAGAAAGAAATGGTATCTGTGAGGATTTCCAGTCATGATTTAGACCGTATCATAGTACTGAGACTGCTCTCACCAGAGTTACAAATGATTTACTCTTATCATCCGATCGTGGTTGTATCTCTCTATTAGTGTTACTCGATCTTAGCGCTGCATTCGATACTATCGACCACAACATTCTTTTGAATAGACTTGAAAATTATGTTGGCATTAGTGGAATTGCATTGGCATGGTTTAAATCATACTTAGCTGACCGTTATCAGTTTGTAGCAGTAAATGAAGAGATGTCACACCGATCACAAGTTCAGTATGGAGTACCGCAGGGCTCGGTGCTAGGACCGTTGCTCTTCACCCTGTACATGCTACCACTGGGAGATATCATTAGGAAGCATGGCATTAGTTTTCACTGTTATGCTGACGATACTCAGCTCTATATTTCTTCACGCCCTGACGAAACTTACCAATTCACAAGATTAACGGAATGCATAGCTGATATAAAGCATTGGATCTCTAGTAATTTCCTGCAACTTAATTCAGAAAAAAATGAATTTTTAATTATTGGACAAAAAAATCTCCACAAGTAGTAACCTAGAATACTGTCTAACACTCGATGGCTGCTCTGTCAAGTCCTCGTCATCAGTGAGGAACCTGGGTGTGCTCTTTGATACCAATCTTTCATTTGAAAGCCATGTTTCTGCATTCTACCATCTTAAAATATATATCTAAATTACGGCACATGCTTTCAATGCAAAATGCTGAACAGTTAATTTATGCGTTCATGACCTCAAGGCTAGATTATTGTAATGCTTTACTGGGTGGTTGCCCTGCTCGTTTAATAAACAAACTCCAGCTGGTCCAAAACGCAGCAGCTCGAGCTCTTACTAGAACCAGGAAGTATGACCATATTAGCCCGGTTCTGTCAACACTGCACTGGCTCCCTATTAAACATTGTGTACATTTTAAAATTTTGCTTATTACTTACAAAGCACTAAATTGTTTAGCTCCCCAGTACTTGAGCGAACTCTTAACGCATTATACTCCATCACGTCTATTGCGGTCTCAAAACTCTGGCCAGTTGATAATCCCTAGAATATCAAAATCAACTGCAGGCGGTCAATCCTTTTCCTATTTAGCGCCTAAACTTTGGAACAGTCTTCCTAGCATTGTTCGGGAAGCAGACACACTCTGTCAGTTTAAATCTAGACTAAAAACGCATCTCTTTACTATGGCTTACACATAAAACATTATCAATTTCTATTATTCAAATCAGTAAATGATTGTTAGGCTGCATTAACTAGGTCAGCCGGAACCGGGAACACTTCCCATAACACCTGATGTACTCGTTACATCATAAGAAGAATGGCATCTACGCTAATGTTAGTCTCTCTGTTTATCCCGAGGTTTACTGCAGTCAGCCGGATCCGGGCCGTATCCAGATCAGATGGTGGATCTGCGCCTGGACATGACCAACGCATCCCTGAAATGTCTGCAGAGTCCGCACACGAAATCCTGATTAAACCCGTCTCTGGCATGACTACTCCAATCTTTCGAACAATCTTACGAATATCTATTTACCTAATATGATTTAAGACCTGAAATTTTCCCAGAATTATAATCATACATTGTTTGTTCGTCGGCCAGAGGAGAACTGGCACCCGACTGAGCCTGGTTTCTCCCAAGGTTTTTTCTCCATTCTGGCCCTGAAGGAGTTTTGGTTCCTTGCCACCGTTGCCTTTTGGCTTGCTCAGTTGGGGACACCTAAATTGAATCTATATTACTGATCTGCCCGCATTGACACTATATGATAATTGAAATTAGCCGGATAACATTACCGTTTCACCAGAGCGGCTATACAGCCGAATCAAATTCTGTTGCATTATTTTCCTGTTAACACTGTAAAGCTGCTTTGAAACATTTGGACTTGTAAAAAGCGCTATATAAATAAAGGTGATTTGATTTGATTTATACCAATGTTCTACTGAAACCAGCACCAGTTCAGGGTCCCGATATCTCAATTTGAGAAATAAACTTTTGTTCATCATCAATCTGTGGCAATTGTTGTCTTCAATTATCTGAGGTAACTTTATTGTGAGAAGTGCCGCAAAGCAAAAGCATCTCTGCACGCCAGTCCATACCTGTCACTGTCTGGCTCAACCATGTGTAACGGGTGTTATGTTGATTTAATTTCACGCAAAATCACTTTCTTTTGTTATTAATAATTATTTAATTTTTTTATAATTATTTTGAACTTTGTAATTTATTCTTTCATCATTTCATTTCGTTTATTATTTTGGTAGTAATTTATTTTATTTAGTAATGTCCATTTTCAATTATTAATTGTACGCGGTTCCTTTAAGAACGAGCTGCGGTTGCCCGTGCTCAGTTCGCGGTGAGCGCGGATGCAGAGAGGTGGGTTGCACAGAAGCTCCAGCATTTAAGTGTGACATGAGTTTTGTATCTCGAAATAGAAATGTTGTTTTCTTCCAAAATGTTCTTAAACCTTATGTAAATATGTGAATCAAGTTTGTATGAACCTGCGGTGTGTATTTTTGTAAATAATTCGTTGTGATCAATGTGAGAAAGCTCCGTGGCTAAAATGTCCCCTTCCATCGGCAGGCATGTGAAGAAGGCCACGCGATCACTGTTTAATTATTTCTTTCTTTTTATTTGAGCAGCAGTGCAAAATAAAATACGGCCTGTGAATTCCCTGTTGCCCGGTCTCATCAATCAACAACACGACGCAGAGTCAAACAGAGACCGGTCACACATGGGAAGGTCTGGTTCATCCCTATGTTCCATTTGAGGATCTGGGCAGCCATGCTGTTTGAGGTAATTGTGAAGCACTGTTGTTGCAATTATGACAATACAGCATCTTCTTGGTTCAAAGCGCAATGTGTTTCTGAGACACTGGAAATGACTCTTCCATACACGCGCTCTACTGTACCTCTGGTATGGATATGAGCTTGGTTGTACTGCTGCTGCTCAGGTGTGCCTGCATGAAGTTAAGGGGTGAACAAGAAGTTGGTCTGTGCATACCCACTGTCACCAAGTATGATTCCACTATGTTGACCACCTTCAAACTTGCAACTTCAAAATGAGTTGCACCTTTCCAACGTGCAACAATGTTGGAGAACTGCATAGTGAATTAAATGTAATTCTTTTTTTCTAATATGATATTTTAGAGTGTCACCCCTACATTGCTGTGCACTTTTTTCCTGGATCATGGCTGGTTTGTATCACCAAAAGATTCCCTGAGTTTTTGTATTTTTGCGTATTTCCCATTCATTTTTGACCGTGAAGGAGACAAGTTTTTTACGACCCTTTAACATAACTGAAACATCTCAATGATTTCTGTGTGTGTGTGTGTTCACATAGCTAATGTCATCCCATCCCGATGAAGCAAAACAATAAAACAAAAATAAGTAAAATGTTTTGGTCATTTTTGACCGAATAGGACCAGAGTGTTAAGATGAATATTGCAGTATCATTGCAGTCGGATTCCAGATCCCCGCACTGGGGCGAGTCATCTCCCCGCTGCCTGCCATGTGGAGAGGAGCGAGCTCTCCTCATCTGAACCAGTGGAGGGCTTCACTACGGTAACTGGAAATCCACAACCAGCCATGTCCCTCATTGCCTCTGGCGTCCTGGAACACCTTAGAGCTGTCACTGTAGAAAATGTGCATCCTTTGCAGGTATGGTGTCTGAAATTCTATTTGGTTTTCTTTTAACACTTTTTTGGCTTCAGCGTACCAAAAAACGCGTTCCACATGTTTCTTTAATACTTCAGGAGGGAAATCTTGATCCACACAGAAGCGCATTGTTAGAGCTGGGGGACGATATCAAACTTCTATGTAGAAATGGCTGCAAGTTCTTCAAAGACGGATCTGTATTAGTGTGTGACTGGCTACATACACAGCATAACTCCACTGCGTCAAGGTATGAAGAGACCATAGTTTGAGGGAATTCTGCAGGAGCGGCACAATTTCAAAGCTTATGGTTTTTAAGCTTGACATCCACAGTCATTTTCAGACTGTGGAGAAAGTCAGGTAAAGTATATTCTTTATTTGTCAGTAACTAATTTACTCAACATTTAGCAAAAACATTGTTTTGTTTAATCTTCTATAATCCATATTTCAGATGTGTTGTCTTCTGTTGATTACGCCTACAACCCCGCCATCTTCCCCTCCCAGCAGAAGGTGACTCTGTCACAGGTTCTCCAAAAGGAGTATCAGAAAGTACTACTCAAACACTAAAAATTAAGGTTATCATCATATTTTTCCCTTTTGACATTGATCCCATGTAGAAGTCTTTGCAAGTAAAACTCCTATTTTTACTTTTATTTATCTGCTAAGTTCTGACGGACAATTTAATTCTACAGTGCACTTCACAATTTTGCAATAAAACACCAGGTGAACATCCGAGCAAAGGCAGTAGAGTTTAAAAGTGAAGGGCACAACGTCTTTCAAAATGACACTTTTCTTGAAAAGAGAATGTATGTAATTGCAGATCAAACTGGAATGCTTGAGCTCACCATGTGGGGACTGCAACATACGACTGAAATTGGCTCATGGTATGATTTCACTAGCGTCTCATTCAGAGTATATACCAGGGTAAGAAATTTCTCTCCACTACAAAGGACACACAGGTTTCAACAGTAGTCTGCACTGACACCACATGCCCAGTACAAGAGACCACATCAGAACACATTACAGCAGAGATAATTGGTGCAAAAGTTAAAATCATTCAACAGATTTCTGTGTCACAGATGTGATGCATATTAAAAATCAAATGTAATTTCTGTACACACATCTGCCAAACTAACAATTCGGACCACATGCAACATCATTAAGATAGTAAACATTGAAAACCGGGTAATTCAGACAGCAGGTCAGATTCCCCACACCAGACACAATCACTGATTCACTCTCGAACCTGCCAACAACGAGTTTCACCCTTCACCACGACAGTCTCCCAGCTCACCTATTCCCCATCCATCCATAAATCAAGCAGCCACCCCAATGATAACAATCTCACCACCCACACCAACTCCAGGTTCTGATCTAGAAGACCTTGAATTGCTTCTAAAAGAGGACTTTCCCTCTGAAAACTCCAGCAACCCAACACACCAATGTGAGGGTTGGGGAGTGCGATTAAAACTATTTTAAAAGCCGACATCTGGACACATTTCGGCTTTAATGAACAACCCGGTAAGCAAGACCTGGAGAACACATGCGCTGCATGTAAATGAAAGCTATCTGATTTATCAAAACAATTTCATTTACACTTGGGCACATAAATGTATCTCCGCAAAAAGGATATAAATCCGATCTTCAATTCCTGCACTATATACAGATTCAATGGAGTTCACATCACCGAAAACAACAGATATGAGCTGCATTTCATTGATCATCAGCTGATTTCAGAATCAAAGACCGCAATATAAGTGAGCGCGGCAACAGCACTGGTAAGATCATTCAGTTTCTTTACTTTTAATGAAGATGGTTGTGTGTTGACTTTACTTTCGGTTTAATTTGCGGTAGTTTGTGCATTGGCTTAATGAAGAGATGCTCTGTGGCGACGAGTGCTGCGGTAGCGCGGTCATATCTGGCTATAACATGTCATATAGCCCATAAAACGCTCACATACGTTTATTTTTTAGCATTGTTGGGAGGAGTAACATTTACATATGTGATTTCAACAACCAGACGCATTTAGACTTCAGTTTTGACTGTAAGGCGGCCCAGACCACCTCCTGAAGTGGCTTTTAGTTTTTACTTTTGTTTATTTGTTTATTATGTTCTGTGCCCAGACTTGAGTTTTGTTTGACACATTTAAGAAGCTTGTTTTCTTTGAGCAGGTAAAATTAAAGGTTCAGTTCATATAACTGACTGCTTGTATTTATTGACAAACTTGTATACATGAGGATGCAGTGCATCGTGATATCGAATTGAACCGAATCGATGACATGATAATCGTAATCAAACCGAACCCTGAGACCAGTGTAGGTTCACACCCTTAGTCCACATTGGGCTGTGGTAATAACCATTGGGGAATTACAGACCATGGAACTGTTGGACCAATGGGCATCTCATTTATTTCCATTTATTTCATCACTTTAGATATCACCCATCCAAAACTCTTGATTTCAAACTTTTCTTTTTCCCAACTTGGTTTTAAAACATCTTTTGCTGGGTAATCTGTATTATGTCCTTGTATACTGACCCTATGCATTTCCCGTTTCAATCTGTAATGCTGCAGTAGGTGTGGACCTTATAGCCCGTGTTAATAACCGTAATGCCTTATATTGAATCTTGTCCAATTCCTTCAACATGCCAGTAGAAGCCGATTGAAATACTATACATCCATAATCAAGTACTGAATGTATTTAGTCCAGTATATATACTTGCCAATGCCAGCCTTTCAGCCCCCAGTCCTTACCCACCAAACATCTCAATCTGTACTTTCTTGCATTTATCAATATTTTTCTCAATATGTATTTTAAATGTGAGTTTCTCATCAAACCATACCCCTAAATAGTTAAAACAAGAAACTCTTTCTATATCCTGATCATATAATTTTAATTTTAGCCCCTTGTTAACCTTCCATTTTGAGAAAATTACTGTTTATTTCAACAGAAAACCTAAACCCCCACTGCTATGACCATTTTTTCCACATTCCTTTCACATTTCCAAATTGCTCCGTCATCTGCAAAAAGGGAGAATCCTATTCCCTTCTCAATACTTGAAAATGCATCATTAATCATAATAGAAAATAATAAGGGACTAATTATGCTTCCTTGTGGTGTACCATTCTCTACAATCATATTCCTAGAAAAGTTCTGCCCTACTTTAACGTGAATAAATCTGGCCAATACAACATCTTTAATCCATCTTATTTTTCCATTAACTCCTACTTTCCTTAATTTAATTATCAGGCCTTCTCTCCACATCATATCATATGCTTGCTCAATGTCTAAAAATTCTTATTTCATATTCTAAACATACTGTTGAATCCATAGTACTTCTTCCTTGCCTAAAACTACTTTGATGCTTTAAAATATATCATTTTGTTTCCATATAGTATGTTAATCTCTTATTAATAATTTTCTCTATAACTTTACATATAGACCATTTCAACAGCTATTCGTCCGTTTAAGGAAGTGACGTCTTTGTTCCTTGGATATTTCCGGTTAGAGAGCGAGTGCATTCAAAACAATGGCGGGAGGCATTTGATGTGCAGTCGGATTGTGGTGATTTATTTAAACCTGATATTAAAAATATCTTATATAAAATATCTAATATATTAAAAATAGGTCCATGTTGCTCGGTGGTTGGATGCTCCCTCAGGCCCGGGACTAAGTTAACGTTAACCTACTTTCCTACTAAACACCTACTAAAGTGTTTAGATTTCTGAAAACCGTTGTGATGACAGGAGTGGAGCTTGAAATCTGGATACCAAAATCCAAAATCTGTCCAGGCTCTGCCCCGGTATGGGTTGTGTCGAGCCATTGGTTAGTCTGGTATTTTGATGAGAAAAATATGAAATGTAGCTGTAATACACGCGTTAAGAATCCGTACAGCTGTAGCGGCGCAGGACTTTTATTCGGTTGTGCGGAGCTGAGGAAGAACTGATGACGAACAGTTTGATCTTCGGCTGACCAATCAGCAGAAAGGGGCGTATAATTCCTGCCCACGTGTAGAAATCGAATATTCAAACGGTTTATTCATTTTTCTACCTCTGAACGAAAAACGAAAAATCAAGTCAATCTTGTTTTTCGTTTTTCTGAAAAAAAAATAAATAAATAAATAAAAACGAAAAACAAGCAGTTTTCTAATTTTTCTACTTTCAATATTAAGTAAAGAAAACAACTGAACGAATGATACACGGATTTACCAACTACCAACTCTAGGGTATGCAGCACACATTTTGATTCTGGATTGTTAAAGATTGTGCATTAACCAGATTAATAATATGTTTTTCTGCTTCTTTAGGAAAGCCATCAGATGACCATGTCATCCTGTCCAGACTACAAAAAAAGTTTAAACAAGCTTTTTCAAGCTTGTTCAGTGAACCATACACACTGGAACTGTCCTTAAAGCCCAGGATACACTGCACGATTTTCAGCATGATCATCTGCTGCTACGACCTACGTCTGACCAGCCAATAAAAAAGCAACATGAAATTGACAAACTTAAAATGCTTACCTCAAGCTCTTTTCCCTTCCTCTTTTATTCAGCACACATAACTACAACTGCCAAAGTGTGATTCATTATAGTCTTTTTGTTCACCACTAGCAGATGCTGATGACGTTATATTCTATAGAAACGTACATCTTAGCTTACGTGTCATCACTGTGCAGTCTACATACATGTCGTACCCAAGTATAATAGATCCATTAAACGAGGGCTAGTCTTTCCGGATAAAACCGAGCGGCTGGAGGCGCATCGTGTGGGCCGAGCTAAAGAATCACGAGCGCGTGCAGCTATTGCATTGAGAGCGTCTGAAAGCTGTGACATCCTAAAAATGTGGTATGTACTGTAACCGTATATATTTGTTACTCCCCTCGAGGTTTAATAAAGGCTCAAGTCGTTCCTGGGTTTTAACGGGCATTTATTCGATGACAAAGTCTTCAAATGTGTCTTTACATGCTCCCTTTTTGCCACATTTCCGCACTGCCGTCAGAACTGGTATAAATAAACACAGAAAAGGTAAATGAACCTTAAATTCTTGATATACGTGCATACAATACTAAACAAAATCACATATAAACTAAGAAATAAAAGATACATTTATGCCATGTAAAATATTATTGTAATCGGGGGTAACACAAATAAATGACCTTAATTAATAATATACCTCATTAGCTGCATGGACTCGAGAGGGTAAACTTAGGTGTGTTTCATCTTCACGCTTCACCGACAAACTTATAGATAACTTTACAATCTTCCGGGGACTTTCAGACAGCAGGCTCGCAAGCCGCAGCACATATCTGTCATGATATGAGGCAAGACACGGGTCGTAGTCTTCATTAAAGAGTTTAAGCCCTCCGTTGAACTCCATCCAAGATTAATCCCCGGCCCCTCGGGGCTAGCCTACCCAAACTACGGTAGCTTCACATGGACAAAAGCCAGTCTCACAACAATATCTCTCTGATCATAGCGAGCGCCCCATACAGCGTCCACATGGCAACACATTATAATTTCCACACGGAACAAAAAATGAGTTCCCCCTCTTCTTTCACAAGAAGTTTTTAAACGGAAAGAAATAAACATGAAATTATTATTTATTGTCCATGAGACATTGTTTCAAACATATGATTTTTAACCTCTTATACAGGGCCATAACCATGTCTTGAACATTGAAAGCATAAAGAACAGAACAGTGAACAAAAATTCTAGGTCTAATTCTAGTTGGGAAATAATCCTTGGGCCTATTTACAAACAATATTTGTATTAATTTGCATCAAATATATTATTAGTCCGAGATTTTTCGCATTATTCAATAAATACAGAGATTTGCTGTTGACATTTGAATTCACCAGTGGTCTGGTAGTAGTAGTAGTTTTGGGTTCTAAGCCGCTCTCATATAGTTTTTTTTTTTTTTCCCTCGTCTCCATTAAAATCAAATATGTTAATCAGTGATTGTATATTAAGAGCAGGGACACGTTTGTGTGCAGTTTGTTTTGTGATTTCACCGGAAAGAATAGAGTCTCTCCGCAACGGCATTAAGTGATAGATTGACGTGCTCGTCTGTGTGTGAAGACTGAGCCAAAAGAGAACCTAAACCCCGCCTACTTTGATTTGATTGGCCAGCTCAATCATTTTGACATTGACGAGCGCTGTTAGACCTGAGGCAGACCAGACTAAAACGTAACTTTTAAACCTTTTTGCCATCCTAACATACAGAGCGCTGCGTAATGAAGTGCAGCAGAGCAGTGCAAGAATTTCAAATATTGGGGGGGGGTGATTTGGCCATTTCTAATTATTGGGGGGGACCCTCAATGTCTATGGTGGTTACGGCCCTGCTCTTATATATATATATATATATATATATATATATATATATATATATATATATATATATATATATATATATATATATATATATATATATATTTTAACTGACATTGAACTGAAATATATGAGTTACCTTTGACGGCAGCTACAATATTTACTTAGCGGCTTGTCATGCGTGAGTCTTACAACATTTGTGTGTTTACTCGTGGTTTATGAGGACATGATTTGGTTTATGGACTATTGTATGCGACTAAACGTTAGCAGTAGCATGCAGAGCAGTTTTGTACGTCAGTCTAGTGCGTGTTAACATAGAAAAACAATGGAATAGTAGCGCATTTGAATGAAGAAGCACGCTTTGTGTGAACGTCCCCTACGTTTAATATGAAAAAAAATCATTTAGTTCTTCATTTTTTCATCTATTTCCACTCTTTGTGTATTGCTGTTTGGAGTTTTACAATAAACAAACAGACACCTATAGTGGTCAGCTAAACAAATGTATTTAAACACACACCATACATTGCCT
Source organism: Paracanthobrama guichenoti (assembly GCA_018749465.1). Taxonomy (NCBI): domain Eukaryota; kingdom Metazoa; phylum Chordata; class Actinopteri; order Cypriniformes; family Gobionidae; genus Paracanthobrama; species Paracanthobrama guichenoti. The sequence goes on from JAGHMJ010001560.1 coordinate 36,393, forward strand.
GCTCCATTGATTAATTGACTATACAATCATGTTGTTTACTTGCGCGCCGATAGCCAACAACACACAGACATTTGAAGCAGTTTTTTTTCAGCATTAGACAAGCTACAAATCCGGAGTTGAACTGGGCCTTATTTATAAAACAATCATCGCCGAAATGCAGGGAACAAACAAAAACACTTGCGCAACTCTGTTGCTGCTCCGGAAAAACAAACTCCTTCCACTGTCCCATTAACGCTGGGTTCTTTGGGAAGCTGTACAGGGTTGTCTTGCCCTGACAACCAAAAACACACTTCTTTGGTGACATTGTTGATTTCGTGAAGTCCTGTGACTGCAGCGCAGCCGGCTTCCCTCTCTAGCTCTGGTCGCGCACGTGCCCTTATGGTCCGTACTAGGACAATACGCTTTTGTTGACGTCAAGCGGACCCATACTCTGAAAAAACGTTCCAAAACTTGTGAGAAACCAGAAGGAGTATTTTTGGCACAGAAAAACTCCATCAAACGTCCAACTTAATTTTTGAATTAAACTTTGTCCATGTTTACCATGAGAATCCAAGTCTTTAACAGTGTAAGAAGCTCAGTATGCATGAAACAGCATTCCAATATTCTCTTTTTGCTGTTTTAACTGTTCACAATGTTTAACACATGCTTGTGGCTTTCTGTTCCTAATCAGGTCCTCAAACGTTAGAGTTTTTTAAGAGTCTTTTAAATGCTTTGTTTCTCTCTTTAATTACTCTTCCACATTCTTCGGTCCACCATGGAACAATCCTCTTTTTCTCACTTCCTGTATGCCTAGGACTGGACTGCAGCTTCAATTATAGCTCCACTAATACACTGATTTAACTCCTCTGTTCCTTTATTAATATTAATTAATTTCACCCATTATTATTTCACTTACTTCTCTAAATTTAATCGTGCTCCATCGTGCTTTCTTTTTTAGCTTCCCACCAACATACCCCTGCTATTTATTCAGTATATAATTTACTATATTAATATTAACTCTGTCCATACCTCCATTATGATAAATTCTAGCTCTTTTCCTCTTTTCCCAATACCTTGTACTGTATATTTTGCTTAATAAATGTTGCATGGATGCTATCATAACCTGTAATTATAAAATCTAATGATGGTTTTGACCATGTTTCCTGTATGCAAATTATATCTGGTTTAGTTTCTCATTAATAAAACCTTTGAATTCCTGTCCATTAGATACTAAACTTCTTGCATTCCACTGAATTAACAAGGCATTAACCTTGTCCATTCTGGCTGGAAGATTTTCCTTCAGATTCGAGTCTTCTATTGATTTGTTCCCATGAAATGTGTTTGACTGACACAAATTTCTCAGCACCTTTCATGATTACTTTAATTTTCTCTGCTCTATGTCTCACTTGATCTGTACAATTAATGACACACAGGTGCTGGTCATATAATTAGAATATCATCAAAAAGTTGATTTATTTCACTAATTCCATTCAAAAAGTGAAACTTGTATATTATATTCCTTCATTACACACAGACTGATATATTTCAAATGTTTATCTCTTTTAATTTTGATGATTATAACTGACAACTAAGGAAAATCCCAAATTCAGTATCTCAGAAAGTTAGAATATTACTTAAGACCAATACAAAGAAAGGATTTTTAGAAATCTTGGCCAACTGAAAAGTATGAACATGAAAAGTATGAGCATGTACAGCACTCAACACTGAGCCGGGGCTCCTTTAGCCTGAATTACTGCAGCAATGCGGCGTGGCATGGAGTCGATCAGTCTGTGGCTCTGCTCAGGTGTTATGAGAGCCCAGGTTGCTCTGATAGTGGCCTTCAGCTCTTCTGCATTGTTGGCTCTGGCATATCGCATCTTTCTCTTGACAATACCCCATAGATTTTCCATGGGGTTAAGGTCAGGTGAGTTTGCTGGCCAATTAAGAACAGGGATACCATGGTCCTTAAACCAGGTACTGGTTGCTTTGGCACTGTGTGCAGGTGCCAAGTCCTGTTGGGAAATGAAATCTGCATCTCCATAAAGTTGGTCAGCAGCAGGAAGCATGAAGTGCTCTAAAACTTCCTGGTATACGGCTGCGTTGACCTTGGACCTCAGAAAACACAGTGGACCAACACCAGCAGATGACATGGCACCCCAAACCATCATTGGACCTCAAGCAAGCAATGTGGATTGTATGCCTCTCCTCTCTTCCTCCAGACTCTGGGACCCTGATTGACTTTCATCAGAGAACATAACTTTGAAGCACTCAGCAGCGGTCCAGTCCTTTCTGTCTTTAGCCCTGGCGAGACGCTTCTGCCGCTGTCTGTTGTTCAAGAGTGGCTTGCCACAAGGAATGCGACAGCTGAAACCCAGTCTTGCATACGTCTGTGCGTAGTGGTTCTTGAAGCACGGTTATCCCCATTGCTTGTACACTTTTTTTCTACCACAACTTTTTCTTCCCTTTGCCTCTCTATTAATGTGCTTGGACACAGAGCTCTGTGAACAGCCAGCCTCTTTTGCAGTGACCTTTTGTGTCTTGCCCTCCTTGTGTAAGTGTCAATGGTCGTCTTTTGGACAACTGTCAGGACAGCAGTCTTCCACATGATTGTGTAGCCTACAGAACTAGACTGAGAGACCATTTAAAGGCCTTTGCAGGTGTTTTGAGTTCATTAGCTCATGTATCCCACTTTGACCCTCTCCGGAAGTTTATCATCTTGAAACTCAATTAAAACGACAAGCTTGCCAATTACTTCTCTCAGTTAATTGAGAGAAGTATTTGGTTACTGTGGAAAGACGGCCACTTGTTCATCTGATGTTCTTTGTGAACGCTGTCTGGTACGACGCAGAGTTTGTGATTTCTGATGCGATGCACTTCTAAGATCAGTTGGTAACAAGACGAGTTCAAAGGCTGTTCCTTTTCATCCTGGAGCCTTATGAGGTCCCTCTAAACTCTCCATTCACACCAAAATTGGTCAGTGTGCCCACCACTGCAGTCTCACGCCAACACTCATGAATGCGTGAATCTGTGTGTATGTGTGTGTGTGTGAACATGTCTGAGTGGAAACGAAGTAAAACTACAAAAGAACAAACAAAACAGGATCATACTTGGAGGAGTAGAGAAAGAAAGGAGACTGGTCAGTGAGGCAGTTTAAATACCCTGAGCCCAGGTGGCTCCAATCACTAACGACCCTCCTGTGACATGTTTTGTTTGTATGTTTTAAGTATAATGATTATCCCGAAATGTTGAGATATGTTTGGGTTTTCTCAACCCCTAAATATTTATTTAAAGTGTTTTCTCTTTTTTTCTTTTTATTGTGTATAAAGTTTGGCGAGAAGGTGGAGGTACAAATCTGCCGATATGGACTTTCAGTGTGACGTGACCAGTATCAGCTGGGGATTTCAGGATTTCACCTCTAATGCTTGTGATTATGTGAATAACACGGACTGACCTGTTACCTTGATTTTTATTTATTTTTTCTCTCTTGTTTTTTTAATGTTTTTCTTACCTGAAACAAGGATTTTCCTTTTGAAGTGATACTATTTAAAGAATAAAATTCCTCTGTGAAAATGAAATTGTAATGAGTTGAAGTTCAACGTGTAGAAGAAGGAGGTGGGAACCGGTGAACATTTAAAAACTTTAATCAAAAATAAACAAACAAAACACAATAACGGCGGCAGCCCCTCACGGATGACTGCCGCCTACATACAAAACAAAAACACAACATAAAATCCAGGCCTGGTCCTCTCTCGTCTTGCACTGTCGTCGCTCCTCCTTTTATGCTCCCGTCACTCCTCCATGAGACGAGACCGGTGTGGTGCACAGCTGACGCTCATCATCATTCGCCACCGGCACGCTCTCACAGAGGCGAGAGAAACGGAGACTGGAGCATGAGGAGCAACAGAACGAGAGAGGGGAGAGAGGAAAAAAAAATAATCTGCTCCGGTTCCCGGACACACTGCCGCTCGGTCCTCAGCCCACCGAGAGGCTTTTCCTCGCGGTGCCATGCGATGGGCACTGGATGCTTGGTGGACGACTCGATCCTCCTCTGCCCCCTGGCGGCCGGCGGTGGCTCCTCCTACTGAGGGAGCCGGCAGCGAGCCCCGCGCCCCCTGCTCCTCCCCTGCATGGCGGACGGCAGCAGGCTTCCTCCGCTCCCTCTCGGACGGCAGCCACCCCACCTCGACCCAGGGGCACGGCAGCGAGCTCTCCATCCCACCCTGATCTTCACTTGCTCCAGCACCACCGCCTCGGGCAGCCACTCGTGGTCTTCCTTCATCCGCGCTGCCCGAACTCCTCAGCATCGCGATCCCCCTCAGCAGCGAGGGCTCTCCGACAGCATGTCCCTCCTTCCTCCCGGGTCTTCGGCTCCAATGTAATGAGTTGAAGTTCAACGTGTAGAAGAAGGAGGCGGGAACCGGTGAAAATTTAAAAACTTTAATCAAAAATAAACAAACAAAACACAATAACAGTGGCAGCCCCTCACGGACGACTACCGCCTACATACAAAACAAAAACACAATATAAAATCCAGGCCTGGTCCTCTCTCATCTTACACTGTCGTCGCTCCTCCTTTTATGCTCCCGTCACTCCTCCATGAGATGAGACCGGTGTGGCGCACAGCTGACGCTCATCATCATTCGCCCCTGGCCCGCTCTCACGGTCCCTCGCCTCGCCACAGAAATGTTTTGACATTTTTCTTTGCTTTTATGTAAATGGTGGATTTTAATTGCTATCCTGGGTTGTTTCAATTTTTTGGCAGTTTTAGAAAAATGTGTTAGTTAAATTAGTTAGTTAGTTGAGTTAGGGCTGCCACCACCATTACATGTCCCTGACAAAGTCTTGATGATCCAAGAAATGGTTGATTATTACTAGCAGCAATATCCTTCCCTGTGAATCACTTTTTTTTGCAAAGCAATGATGACTGCACTTGTTTCCTTGCAGGTAACCATGGTTAACAGAGGAAGAACAATTATTTCAAGCACCACCCTTTTAAAGCTTCCACTTTGTTATTCTAACTCAATCAGCATTACAGAGTGATCACCTGCCTTATCCTCATTAACACTTTCACCTGTGTTAACAAAAGAATCACTGACATGATGTCAGCTGGTCCTTTTATGGTTGGGCTGAAATGCAGTGGACATGGTTTTTTGGCATTAAGTTAATTTTCATGGCAAAGAGGGACTTTTCCAGAACATTCTGGGGTATATTCAAATTGCCATCATCATAAAAAAAAAATAAAAAAAATAGGAAACAGACTTTCAACTTTTGGCCAGGACTGTATATTCGTTGTCTAGAAGCAAAGTCTGAAGTCTCATCACTCAGTGGCTGGTTGTCTAAGTGGTGTCTGCAAAATAGCATAGGGTTCATAGACAAGTAGAAAAGCTTTTGGGGCAGACCTGACCTGTTGAAAAGAGATGGTATCCATCCTTCTTGGAGTGGTGCCGCTCTTCTCTCTAGTAATTTGGCACATAGTCTTAGAGCTAAATCTTGACTTACTGGGGGCCAGGGCAGGAAGCAGACGGACTAGCTTACCCGACCACCTGCTAGCTATCTCACGTTACAAAAGTCAGATAAATCCCAACACATAGAGACTCTTTCACCTAGATATTATCACATAGAGACTGTGTCTGTTCCCTGAATTAGTAAATACAAAAAACCATTAAGACCATTCAACAGTAAAAACTTAATTGATGAACTTAAACACTGACTACCGAAGTTAATAATGAACTAGGGGTAGTAGCCATATTGGAGTGTGTGTCAAAGTCAATAAGGGATAGGAATTGTAATGCAAAAAATAAAACTCAGTAAATGTCTGGTATGTATGATCAATGTGAAAAAAACAGAGCACCAAAACAATGAAACATCCATTACAACATCAACAAACATTAACAGAAAATCATCAATTCAAAAATAGAAATGAGTTTCAAAGTTCCTCTTCAGTTTTCAAATTTCAGACCCTGATTGCTTGAGTCTTTCAAGCAATCAGGGTCTCAAGTATTTCAAAATTCAAACTTCAAGTTTTCAAATCTCAAAAAAAGTGTCCCTGTTTGGGCGCCATTTCTGTAACTGTGGTACACCCGCTTGTAAAATTATTAGTGTTTTATATATTTGTTCGGGCGCCAGGCAGTAAAACTGTCAAATTTCAAAGGTCCCCAGATAGCTCTAAAAGCCACCAGTTACATATGACCAAAGCTAAATAACACCAAAAAAAAAAAAAAAAAAAAGATAGGAAACAAGATAACGGCTCAAATTAATTTAATGAATATCAAAACATGAAAGGAAAAACAAAGTTGCATAGATTTGTTTGCAAATACTCAGTTCAAGCTGCGAAGGTTTTGCGAAGGCGACTATAAGGCTGTTCACTGGAAATAGAAAGCTCAAAGTGTCGTCCGTGGAAACTGGGTGTCTTTCCTTATAGGCTACAGAATACCAACAGCACTTTTTTGACAAGAAAACAAACACAAGCACTTCAATAAATAAAACGTTGTATCAATAAATATACATATAACTTAAAACAACTGATATGGGAAAAAAAAGTTTTTCAAACATAAGAATGGATGCATATGTTAATGTGTGTGCGTTCTTGAATGATGTAAATTTGTATAAAGGTGAGAATGTGTGTGCATATGCGATAGCTAAAGGGTGTGTGTAAGAGAATAAAGAGCACATGTGTGAAGGAGTGTGGAGAGCAGACGGGAAATCACTGACCAGTTTGGTGCATATCACGGGTGCAAAGTTGAGTGCTTTAAAACGGGACAATGAAGCTTCTTTGACGTGAACTCTTTTAATCTGCCGTTGTGCCAACACGCTTCTTCCAACTCACTGGAGCGCATTTGAAGGCAACAAGCAGAGGACACTCACGTCGTCCGCCATTCGTTTGCTTCGCTCACGTCATCATGTCAACACATCAACACGTCGAACAGAAACCTGGCTAAAACCTGACGACTACATTACTTTAAATGAGTCCACCCCACAAGACTATTGTTATAAACATACTCTAGACCTAATATTGTCACATGGTATAAATGTTGATATCTTTGAAATTCTGCAGAAGAGCGACGTCATCTCAGATCATTACCTACTTAATTTAGCAAAGGCTGCAAAGCCGTCCCCTCGTTTCAAATATGGCAGAACTATCTTGCCCTGCTCGCTTAATAAACAAACTCCAGCTGGTCCAAAACTCAGCAGCTCGAGCTTACTAGAACCAGGAAATATGACCATATTAGCCCGGTTCTGCTTGCTCAGTTGGGGACACTTAAATTTCAACTATATTACTGATCTGCCTGCATTGACACTATATGATAACTGAAATTAGCTGGATAACATCACCGTTTTCCCCAGAGCGGATGTATAGCCGAATCAAATTCTGTTGCATAGTTTTCCTGTTAACACTGTGAAGCGGCTTTGAAACAATTGGTATTGTAAAAAGCGCTATATAAATAAAGGTGACTTGACTTGACTAGAAGCAAGCGCTGTTTGTATCAAACCGGTGTCTTGTACGTATTAGTTTTTCTCAAGATGGACTGATTCAAAACACCTTTACTAACTTTTAAAGGAAAGGAAATAAGATTGATAGAGTGACAGTATGTGTCAGACAACAGAAGGGAAGATGTGGATAATCAGGTTTATTGAAACACAGAGCGGGTAAGTCAAACAGTGAATGATGAATGTATCAGGTCTTATCTGGAGATGAAATGTCTTTCTCTTGCAGGTAGAATGGTGAACGGACAGAGAGAACAGGGACGGATGGCAGAAGATCAGATGAGTACTCTGGGAGGTATCGAGGTAATGGAGTCTGTAGGTGTCCTTTGTAGAGACGAGACTAGGGATGGCTGACACGAAACTGACGTTTCAAAGCTTTGTCGAGATCCCGAATCACAGATGTTTCAAACACTGATCCGAACTTACAAATAAAAGCCTTACATGTTTGTGTTTAATTTGTCCATTCAATAAACTAATTTACCCATTAAAGTGTGATAATACAATTATACTATAAATATATAAATAATATAAATAATATAAATATATATACTATAAATTATATCAATTATATGAGCTTATATGATTCAATAAGATCTGATGTAGGCCTACTCTCCACACACACACACACACACACACACACACATAGTGAATAAGGACATTGTGTGATAGGATCATCTGTTATTAAATGTGCTAATGACACTTGGCAGTGATAGTGCTTGTGTAACTGTAGGAATGACAGAAAGGTGATAAAGTTTAATTCTTTTTGTTAAGAAATAAAAGCTGTTTCACAGTGTTGGGGCTGAGTCTATTTCTCCTCTTAGACAGTACTTCCCTAGCCTTGGAGGACACTTTTCCACATGGTACAGAGGAGGCCGGGGTACAAAGAAACTGCAATGCCGATGGGGTAGACATGTTTCTGCATTCTCCAGTATTAAAAGATCTCAGATCTTTGTATGTTTGTCTCTGTAAGGTATCTATCCACTTCTACGATCACATCAGACGTGGCATTTGAGCTTTGTGCTGGTCACCAAACACCAACACACTATCCCCTCTCCCCGAATTCCACCCTAACCCCAAATACCAACACCAAATTACCTAAAAAACAGCAAAAGTGCAAAGATTTTGACAAAATAAAAAGACACAACAACAGTAAAAAAGAATAAATAGTGACAAATCAATTTTGGTTATCTAAATGTAATGTATTGATTAACTTTCAAAGTACAGCACTCTCCTCACAAACCCATCAACCAGACTGACTGAGCCAACAAGGACTGGTTAAGTAAGACCCGGGGTTCAAACCTTCTGACACGCAAAGCGAAACGCGCATGTGATTGGACGTGAGGCTTCATTTGTCATCGATCACATGACTCTGGGAAACCAATACACACCCCGATACGGCTTCACTAGAAATTGTGTTGCATGCACGATACGCACATCAAAGCTTCAGTGTCATACGTAACATCACTAGTGTATACAGTCAATCCGTATATTCTGTGAAACAGTGATGTCATCACACCACGTCCCACGTGGGAAAGACTAGACAGGGATACAACTACGGTCACTGGGCATGAGCACATCAATGTTGCGTCATTTAATTACTGTATTTGCATTATTGTAAGGGTAGGTTTAGTGTGTAGGCGTTAATAAAACACATCTGGTAAGTAGCACATTTATTTATTGTTATTTTATTGTGAGATTTTGCCTCACATCCTACCATTGCTGTACCCTTTCTAGCCACAACTCTTCTTCTCTGTTTTTAGCGTATTTCTGTGGCAGAATTACAGCGCCACACTGGACTGGCATGTATACCCTAGTGAAAATAAATAGAATAAAATGTATTTGAAATACATTTATTTTATGCTAAATATACTACAAATACATTTATAATTGTGTATTTAATATAAATACCCTGCAATTGTACTTTTAGTACACTCAATTGGTATACTTAAAGTCTGTTAAATTGGCAAAAGTAATTTTGTATTTAATGCACTTTAGTTATCCAGAAATAGTTCTGAGGTCTGACTAAAGATATGCTTGAGTATATTTGATTGTGCTAAAGTGCAACTATTGCAAGTATACTTTAGGTTCACTTTAAATATCTTGTATTTAAATTATGCAGTGATCATACTATCCTTAGTAATAGTGACATTAAACACGTTTTAGGCTTAATATTAAGAAATATACATCCAAATAAAGACTGAAGTGATATGTCAGTAAATATATTAATGGGTTTGTAGTATAGTTTGGTATGAAATAAACGTAGGCCTATTTTAAATACTTATTAGCATAGTTTTTTTCACTAGGGCAGACTCTGCCTCTGACATGTTTTCTCACGTCACACACAAAACTCGGAAAGTCTTAATGAAATCCAAAGTTCCCAAAACTCATGAACACGAGTTGTGCTGATATTAATGTGCATGTTAACTCATAAATACATTCTTTCTGACATGACTTGAAAACACCGTAACAGCCGAAGCTAAACCTTGACCCCCTTTGGCCTGCCCCAACATCTTACCATTGCTTTAACCAGAATTTGACATGTCAGACCGCTATGCATGATCTATGTTTCGAACATGCCATAAAGCCAACGCCATCACACTCACCAACAATCGGTTTTGCTAAATAACCGAACTAGAGGGCACACTATTGGGAATGTTGCAGATTTTGAGAATGATGAAATTATTTTTAGATGATGCTATGTAATTTTGTTTAGGTGGGGCTTTCTTTTTGTGCAGACCAATAGAAATGTGAGGTATGAACTGAAGCATCATGTTTGTTCTGCTGACAGGTGCTGTAAGGGAAGAATTTCCACAACTTTTGCCTACAGCGCAAATGTAACTGAGCAATTTGCAATTAAAATGATTTAATTTCTTAAATATTTAAGTACCACTTCAGTAATGTATTTTTGTTGAATCCTCTGTTGACCTGTTATGATTAAATGTACAATTCGATTAACTGTATTACAGTTCTACTTGTTGAGTATAAAAAAATAATAATCATGAAGTAAGTTTTATAATTATGACCTTTACCTTTGAAATAATGTGCCCTCACTTTGAATATCAGGTAGGCTATTGTTTAATTCAATTAAAATTTATTTCTAGCACTTTGCACAATTTTGCATGGTTGCAAAAAGCTTCACATACAAGTAGTTATAAAAGTTATATGTAGGCTAATTATGACAAAATGAAAGAAAACAACATAGTCAGTTTGAAAGTACCTGATCAGACGTTTTATTACTTTAGTGTAATCCTAATTCACTCAACGCACCTGTACTAATACACTTTTCCCATTAATGGTACTTTAATGGCCTGTTGCATTATGTTTATTAAATATATCCTGACCAATCCTCAAAGTTTACACAAAAATCTAGTTAAAATGTCAAATAATTCAGAAATGTTAACTGCATGAAAATAAAATAATTAAAATGTATGCATCAAATATAAATCCGCAGCGTAATGCAAGAATAATTTTATAGTGTTTTCCATCAGGAGCAGTTGTGCTGTACACTGACAGTTGAAGCACGCAGAGACAATAGGCAGAGAAATGTTACAGATGGTTTTATTCCATCCGCACGCACTGAAACACACAGTTCTGCACGTTCACATTCTTCCACCAACGAACAGAGCGGTCTGTGTTTTAGTGCCTGCACAAGAATAAAACGAAAGCATAACTTTTTAAAAAACGCCTCGGGTTCGTTTTTTTTATTTTGACGTGGTGCGTTAAAAACTGGCTGGCCAATGAGATCGGCGCTTTTGTTCACATGCCTGGAGCTGCTGAAGTTGAAACAAAAACGGAGGTAACTTTCAGGGTTTCTAAGTAACCATGGCAACTCACTCTCTGAACATAACCTGCTAAATATATATATTAATTCACTATTCACTAAAGCACTATTATTATAAGAAAGTAATGTTTAAATTTTAATTCAATTCAAATATATTTGTTCATTATTTTATTGTCATCTCACACATGGATCTGCATTCAATTAATTAGCATCAAACAAACGATATAATCCTTATTTTCAGTGAATAAAGATTACTTATTAGATTGAAAAAATTATTGCACAACCATTTTAGGTTATGTAAATCACCATTAAACAAAAGAAGAAGAAGGAAGAAGAATGGCACACTTTTCTTAGTATCTGTTTCCACGGTGAATCATCGATTCGTCGCTCTGTTGAGAGTGCCTTGTGTGTTCACGGTTAGCATACTCTGGGTTGGCTGAACTTACTCCCGGACTTGTTTTTGGAACCAGCATACCTCGAGTAAGCAAGGTTTGGGTGAATCAACCGAGAGTTCAGGGTATATGTGACCAATCACGGAAAGTAGGGACACAAGTCGGTTCTGGGGCATTTTGAGTTATTCAACATTTTGAGTTATTTCTGAAAGTGTAGTATCCAAGCTTTCCAACGATGTGTAACACATGGAAATCTGATAATATTTGGAGAAGGTGTGGCCCTGTAAAGCTGCATGGTTGCATAGCAACGACAGATGCAACGGGACAATTCGGACAGCATACTATTAATAATAAAGGATAATGTGCATTGTAAATGTCAGTAATTTATCTTTTTAGGCTGAAATATGTGAGTTTTATCTTTTATAAAACCTTTTTGTCAAAACTCTATTTGAACTTGTGCATTGTAGATAACGTTGCAATACACTCCTTTAAAATCTGGCCATCAATTTTAATGTTATTTTAAAGTTTATGTAAACAAAAAGTACATATTGATGCTAATTTTATTTATTTGCTGGTTTTCTACATAAATCTTGGTGAATTGATTTCATTGTGTAGCATTAGGACTTTTTGAACAGGATTCGGTGATAACCGTGATCATTTTGGTCACTATAATCATGAAATGAAATTTTCATGCCATTTCATCTCTAGTTATGATCAACTATGATAAACTAAAATCAACTATAATGATGTGTTTTTATAATATAATATGCAAAGTACAGTTTTCTATAAGAAAAGAAAATCTCTGAATCTGTTCTTTTCTCTGATATTTAAGGGTAACATAGACCTACAATGACTCTTTTAGGTCTAAAACAGTTTGGATAGTTGTTAATACAGCGTTCCCACAGCTTGGTTAACTTCAAATTCAAGAACCTTTCAAGGACTTTCCAGGTCCAATACCCTCAAATTCAAGGACTTAATGTGGGGACACATTTCGAGTGAGAGCAAGCTTACATCGTGTTACCTTGTAAAATACATTGTTACAGTTTTCATGTGTCAAACTGTTTTTTGCATATATATTTTTGGCCATATGACAGAGGTCTGATATTCTGTTCTGCATAAAACTGAAGAATATTCGGTACATCCTATACTGTATTCTAAAATGAGCTGATATTAACTTTTGCATGGATTTTATTGAAAAGAGCTTAGGCTCATGTAACCTCATGTAATTTCTGCAATATTTCACGGTGTGTCTGTGAAACGCTCAGGTACCGTAGTAGTTTTGTGTGCGTGTGAACATCATGGCAACATACAACACAAAGTACCTCACGTGGGAAACACTTGATGTAACGTGTAAATGCAAGTAACTAACGTAAATCAAGCATAGTCCACGAAGTGTTGGCAAAATAACACATTATCGGACCGGAGAGAATAATATGGAATTTCTTCCAGAAAATTTCAAGCACTTTCAAGGACCTGTATCTATGTATGTTTATTTTCAAAAACGTTCCAGTGCCTTGAAATGTTTTTTTCAGATTCACAAACTTTATTCACAAGCATAAGACAAAGGTCTTTGTGACACAGTCCAATGATATCACATTTGCATCCTCTTCTGTGTGTGTCTGCATAGTTTTTATGAAGTCCACAACTCTGTTGATATCCCCAGGGCTGATGAACCTGGCTGGTGGATGTGGCAGTGAGTGCTTCTTCCTCAAACGTGGAATACCCTCAAAACACCCTCGAGGGTCAGCCAGGGTGTCTGCCAATGCTGAAAAAAAAAAAAAAAAAACATCGTTTAACATCATGCTAACAGGCATCTTGTCACCAATATATCAGAATGTACTTTACTGAAGTAAATTTTATGATGAATACTTTTTACTTTTACTTCACTACATTTTAGAGTCTGTATCTGTACTTCTTGGTTTAGACCTCAGTTAGTGGTTAGACCTGGTTTGAGTCAAAGCATTAAAAAAATCCTGTACATTAAACTCTTCATAAAAATACTTTTACTTTTGACTTATAATGCACATTTTACGGCTACAGATACTTTATCCTTTATACGTTTACTTACTTACTACTTTGTAAATCCTTGTTAAGAATATTAAGTAGCACTTCCTCCACCACTGGCTAAAATTATTAGCATCACATTCAATTCAAGAATGCTATCAGGCAGGTTTACGTGGGCTGAGTCATTCACACCAGTCAATTCAAGCAATTGAAGCATTGTTCAAATTATGCTAACGATTACAATTAAAACGACTGTCCTGAGCTAGCTAATAACAATAGGTAACGTTAGGTATGGGAAGGTCTAAACATGGACTAAACATGAGATAACGTGCACGTGTTCTTAGAATGAACACAAAACGACAAACTTTGTTTATGGAAACTCACCCCATAAGAAACAGAAAAGTATTCTTGCAGATCTCGTTGCCTCCAATGAAATAAGTTGTTCGGGCACACTTTCTCTTTGTCGGGGTCTTTGGGCAGAGAGTTCTCTTTTCTCCTCGTGTAGCATTTACAGTCAAAGGTATGGATTTTCCCCATCAAATGTTACTATCGATATAGCCATGCATTACTCTTTGCGGTGTCCATCTTCATTGAATTTTGATATCAGCTAGAGCCGGCCAGAGCGCTGCATAATAAGTAGCCACGCGTCCCTTGGAGGGCGGGGGCAATGGAAATACAGACAATGACACGCCCCAATGCATGCTAGAATCTCCGAAAAACAAGCCGATTTCAACCTCAAAATGTACGCTTTTAAATATACCAATACTGCTATCTCAAACACGGAGAGGCTTCTTCGTGATCTCAACTAACAGATTTTGCAAAAAAGCGAACATCACCAATTTAAAAAAAAAAAAAAAAAAACGCTTCTTTCTCATTTTGCTTTGAAAGTTGAGCTGCCAACTTGTGTCACTGGTTTCTGTGACGGGTCACATATATGACGATAAGTTAACCTTGCTTTCTGGAATACCCCCCAGGCTCAGTCGGGGTGCCAGTTCTCCTCTGGCCAATTAGCAAACAGTGTATGATTATTATTCTGGCAACCTTACAGGTGAGAAGTCATATTAGATCTGAATATTCAAAAGATCGGAGTCGGAGACCGCTTTTTTGAGGATGCTGTGTCGATGAGACAGATTCAGAGGGGAGACTAATTAACAAGCTCTCTGCAGACACTTTAGGGATGTGTTGGTCATGTCTGGGCGCAGGTCCACCATCTGATCTGGATATGGCCCGGATCCGGTTTACTGCAGTAAACCTCTGGATAAACAGGGAGACTAACATTAGCGTAGATTCCATTCTTCTTATGATGTAACGAGTACATCAGGTGTTATGGGAAGTGTTCCCGGTTCCGGCTGACCTAGTTAATGCAGCCTAACAATCATTTACTGATTTGAATAATAGAGATTGATAATGTTTTATGTGTAAGTCATAGTAAAGAGATGCGTTTTTAGTCTAGATTTAAACTGACAGAGTGTGTCTGCTTCCCAAAAAATGCTCGGAAGACTGTTCCAAAGTTTAGGTGTTAAATAGGAAAAGGATCGACCGCCTGCAGTTGATTTTGATATTCTATCAACTGGCCAGAGTTTTGAGACCGCAATAGACGTGATGGAGTATAATGCGTTAAGAGTTCGCTCAAGTACTGGGGAGCTAAACCATTTAGTGCTTTGTAAGTAATTAGCAAGATTTTAAAATGTATGCAATGTATGCAATGCAAATGTAGGAGTCAGTGCAGTGTTGACAGAACTGGGCTAATATGGTCATACTTCCTGGTTCTAGTAAGAACTCAAGCTGCTGCGTTTTGGACCAGCTGGAGTTTGTTTATTAAGCGAGCAGGGCAACCACCCAGTAGAGCGCTTAAAGAAGATTAAAGAAAATAGTCCAACGCCGTGGTACAATGAGCACACCCGGGCCCTTAAAACAGTAGCCAGAAAAATGGAGCGCAGCTGGAAGAAAACAAAATTAGAGATTTTTCGTAATTCATGGAAAGAGAGCATGATCGCATACAGAAAGGCCGTAAAAACTGCTAGATCTGCTTATTTCTCGACTCTCTTAGAAGAAAACAAACACAACCCTAGGTATTTATTTGATACAGTGGCTAAGTTAACCAAAAATAAAGCTTATACTTCTGATGGTTGTAAACAGCACAGCAGTAATGACTTTATGAACTTCTTTACGTGTAAGATCGATAATATTAGGAAGAAAATTATAAACATGCAGCCGTCTACTATAGTGTCACATGAGACAGAGCATTGTTGTGTCACTGAGAAAAAATTACATTCATTCACTGCTATAGGAGAGGAAGAATTGGCTAAACTTGTTAAATCATCTAAATCAACAACATGTATGCTCGACCTATACCGACTAGGCTATTAAAAGAGATGCTACCAGAGGTCATAGATCCTCTTCTTAATATCATTAACTCATCTTTGTTATTAGGATATGTACCGAAAACGTTTAAGTTGGCTATTATCAAACCACTTATTAAAAACCTCAACTTGATCCTACAGAATTAGTCAATTATAGGCCGATCTCAAATCTACCCTTCCTGTCAAAAATACTGGAAAAGGCAGTGTCTTCACAATTATGTTCCTTTTAGAAAGAAATGGTATCTGTGAGGATTTCCAGTCAGGATTTAGACCGTATCATAGTACTGAGACTGCTCTCATCAGAGTTACAAATGATTTACTCTTATCATCCGATCGTGGTTGTATTTCTCTATTAGTGTTACTCGATCTTAGCGCTGCATTCGATACTATCGACCACAACATTCTTTTGAATAGACTCGAAAATTATGTTGGCATTAGTGGAACTGCATTGGCATGGCTTAAATCATACTTATCTGACCGTTATCAGTTTGTAGCAGTAAATGAAGAGATGTCACACCGATCACAAGTTCAGTATGGAGTACCGCAGGGCTCGGTGCTAGGACCGTTGCTCTTCACCCTGTACATGCTACCACTGGGAGATATCATTAGGAAGCATGGCATTAGTTTTCACTGTTATGCTGACGATACTCAGCTCTATATTTCTTCACGCCCTGATGAAACTTACCAATTCACAAGATTAACGGAATGCATAGCTGATATAAAACATTGGATGTCTAGTAATTTCCTGCAACTTAATTCAGAAAAAACTGAATTTTTAATTATTGGACAAAAAAACTCTGCAAGTAGTAACCTAGAATACTGTCTAACACTCGATGGCTGCTCTGTCAAGTCCTCGTCGTCAGTTAGGAACCTGGGTGTGCTCTTTGATACCAATCTTTCATTTGAAAGCCACGTTTCTAACATCTGTAAAACTGCATTCTACCATCTTAAAAATATATCTAAATTACGGCACATCCTTTCGATGCAAAATGCTGAACAGTTAATTCATGCGTTCATGACCTCAAGGCTAGATTACTGTAATGCTTTACTGGGTGGTTGCCCTGCTCACTTAATAAACAAACTCCAGCTGGTCCAAAACGCAGCAGCTCGAGCTCTTACTAGAACAAGGAAGTATGACCATATTAGCCCGGTTCTGTCAACACTTCATTGGCTCCCTATTAAACATCGAATACATTTTAAAATCTTGCTTATTACTTACAAAGCACTAAATGGTTTAGCTCCCAGTACTTGAGCGAACTCTTAACGCATTATACTCCATCACGTCTATTGCGGTCTCAAAACTCTGGCCAGTTGATAATACCTAGAATATCAAAATCAACTGCAGGCGGTCGATCCTTTTCCTATTTAGCGCCTAAACTTTGGAACAGTCTTCCTAGCATTGTTCGGGAAGCAGACACACTCTGTCAGTTTAAATCTAGACTAAAAACGCATCTCTTTACTATGGCTTACACATAAAACATTATCAATTTCTATTACTCAAATCAGTAAATGATTGTCAGGCTGCATTAACTAGGTCAGCCGGAACCGGGAACACTTCCCATAACACCTGATGTACTCTTTACATCATAAGAAGAATGGCATCTACGCTAATGTTAGTCTCTCTGTTTATACCGAGGTTTACTGCAGTCAGCCAGATCCAGGCCGTATCCAGATCAGATGGTGGACCAGCGCCTGGACATGACCAACGCATCCCTGAAGTGTCTGCAGAGAACATGTCAAATAAACTCCCCCCGTAAATGCTGCATCGACACGACATCCTCATTAAACCCGTCTTCGGCGTGATGACTCCAATCTCTCGAATAATCTAACAAATATCAATTTGCCTAATATGAATTAAGACCTGCTATGTTGCCAGAATTATAATCATACACTGTTTGTTCGTCGGCCAGAGGAGAACTGGCACCCCGACTGAGCCTGGTTTCTCCCAAGGTTTTTTTTCTCCATCCTGACCCTGAAGGAGTTTTGGTTCCTTGCCACCGTTGCCTCTGGCTTTTGGCTTGCTCAGTTGGGGACACCTAAATTTCTTCTATATTACCGATCTGCCCGCATTGACGCTATATGATACTGAAATGAGCTGGATAACATCACCATTTCACCAGAACGGCTGTACAAATTCTGTTGCATTATTTTACTTTTAACAATGTGAAGCTGCTTTGAAACAATTGGACTTGTTAAAAGCGCTATATAAATAAAGGTGATTTGATTTGATTTGATTTAGAGCATTAAAATAATCTAGCCTTGAGGTCATGAATTAACTGAATTAACTGTTCAGCATTTGTCAATGAAAACATGCGCCGTAATTTAGATATATTTTTAAGACGGTAGAATGCAGTTTTACAGATGGTAAAAACGTGGCTTTCAAATGAAAGATTGGTATCAAAGAGCACACCCAGGTTCCTCACTGACGATGAGGGCTTGACAGAGCAGCCATCGAGTGTTAGACAGTATTCTAGGTTACTACTTGTGGAGCTTTTTTGTCCAATAATTAAAAATTCAGTTTTCTCTGAATTAAGTTGCAGGAAATTGCTGGTCATCATCCAATCATCCAATTTTTTATATCAGCTATGCATTCCTTTAATCTTGTGAATTGGTAAGTTTCGTCAGGGCGTGAAGAAATATAGAGCTGAGTATCGTCAGCATAACAATGAAAAATAACCATCCCTTACGAAAATGAACCATGGTTTTAATAAACCAAAAAAACATGGTTATTGTAGTTAAACCGTGGTAACCACAAATTAACCATGGTTTTGCTACTCTAAACATTGTTTAACCATGGTATTTGTGGTAAAACTGTGGTTATATAAATGGTAATCAATTAGCCAAAAAAAACATGGTTACTACACTTTTACTATAATAAAACCATGGTTATTTTTCGTAAGGGCGCTTCCTAATGATATCTCCCAGTGAAAAGCAATGGTCCTAGCACTGAGCCTTGCGGTACTCCATACTGAACTTGTGATCGGTGTGACATCTCTTCATTTACTGCTACAAGCTGATAACGATCAGATAAGTATGATTTAAGCCATGCCAATGCAATTCCACTAATGGCAACATAATAGTCTATTCAAAAGTATATTGTGGTCGATAGTATCGAATGCAGCACTAAGATTGAGTAACACTAATAGAGAGATACAACCACGATCGGATGATAAGAGTAAATCATTTGTAACTCTGATGTCTTTTAATAGCCTAGTCGGTATAGGGTCGAGCATACATGTTGTTGATTTAGATGATTTAATGAGTTTAGCCAGTTCTTCCTCTCCTATAGCAGTGAATGAGTGGAATTGTTCCTGAGTGACACTACAATGCTCTGTCTGATGTGACACTGTAGTAGACGGCTGCATGGTTATAATTGTTTCCCTACTATTATCAATCTTACAAGTAAAGAACTTCATAAAGTCATTACTGCTGTGCTGTTTACAACCATCAGAAGTTGAAGCTTTAGTTTTGGTTAATTTAGCCACTGTATCGAATAAATACCTAGGGTTGTGTTTGTTTTCTTCTAAGAGAATGAAATAAGCAGATCTAGCAGTTTTTACAGCCTTTCTGTAAGCAATCATGCTCCCATTCCACAAAATACGAAAAACCTCCAGTTTTGTTTTCTTCCAGCTGCGCTCCATTTTTCTGGCTGCTGTTTTAAGGGCCCGGGTGTGCTCATTGTACCACGGCGTTGGACTATTTTCTTTAATCTTCTTTAAGCGCCGGGGAGCAACTGTGCCTAAAGTGCTGGAAAAGAGAGTGTCAATAATTTCTGTTGCAACATCGAGTTCCTCTAGGCTATCTGGGATGCTGAGGAGATGAAACTGATGAGGAAGATTATTTACAAAGCAATCTTTAGTCGCAGCAGTGATAGTCCTGTCATATTTGAAGCTAGGGGACGGCTTTGCAGCCTTAGCTAAATTAAGTATACATGACACTAGGTAATTATCTGAAATAATAATAATAATCTTGGGGGTGGACACAGTCTCTTTGTGATAATATCTAGGTGAAAAGACA
The DNA here is from genome assembly GCA_018749465.1 of Paracanthobrama guichenoti. Classification (NCBI taxonomy): domain Eukaryota; kingdom Metazoa; phylum Chordata; class Actinopteri; order Cypriniformes; family Gobionidae; genus Paracanthobrama; species Paracanthobrama guichenoti. The sequence continues at coordinate 56,414 of JAGHMJ010001560.1, forward strand.
GCTAGCAAGCGGTCGGTTAAGCCAGTCCATCTGCTTCCTGGAAAAATAATAGATTTAATAGATTTTTCCCATAATAGGGTGGTTGTCTACACATCCTGCGGACAAATAATAATCATTATTATATAAATTATAAACATTTTAAAAGTGATTTATGGTTAATAGGTCCCTTTAGGACTAAGACTGACATCAGGATTTGTTTTACTTTACTTTTATATTTTAAATCCTTTATTTTACATAATCTGTTTTAATAATTGTTTTGTTTCTGTGATGTACAGAGATGATCATACTCGAGATCAGGATTCTCCTCAACTACTGAATGATGAACTAAAGAGAGTCAAAATCCGGCACAAAACCAGCATGAAGAACAAGTATGAGAGATTATTTGAGGGACTGAAACTCCAAGAGAATGAAACCCTCCTGAACAGGATCTACACACAGCTATACATCATAGAGGGAGAGAGAGAAGGAGTGAATGAAGAACATGAGATTTTACAGATGGAGAAAACAGCCAGAGCACAACACTCACAAGATACTCCAATTTACTGCAATGACATCTTTAAAGCCTCACCTGAACCAATATGTGAGAAGACAGACCAAATCAAGACTGTTCTTACTAAAGGAATTGCTGGAATTGGAAAAACCGTCTCTGTACAGAAGTTCATTCTGGACTGGGCTGAGGGAAAAGCCAATCAGGATGTAGATTTCATGTTTGTGCTTCCATTTCGAGAGCTGAACTTGATCCAAGATAATCAGTACAGTCTTCACGGACTTCTGCTGGACTTTCATCCTGAACTTCAAGATCTGGACTCAAAGATCTATGAGGAGTGTAAAGTTGTGTTCATCTTTGATGGTCTGGATGAAAGTAGAATCACGCTGAATTTATCAAACACTCAGAAAGTTTCTGATTTGACTGAGACTTCATCAGTGGCTGAATTGATGTCAAAGCTCATGAAAGGAGAGCTGTTTCCCTCTGCTCTCATCTGGATCACTTCCAGACCAGCAGCAGCCAATCAGATCCCCTCCAAATGCATTAACCGTCTGACAGAGATTCAGGGATTCAATGAGCCTCAGAAGGAGGAATATTTCAGAAAGAGAATTAGTGACGAGCATCAAGCCAGCAGAATCCTCTCACACATCAGAAGAGCAAGAAGCATCCACATCATGTGCCACATACCCGTTTTCTGCTGGATCTCATCCACAGTGCTTCAAAAACTCCTGAAAGAAGATCTGAGTGCAGAAATCCCTCAAACTCTGACTGAAATGTACACCCACTTCCTGTTGATTCAGATCAACATGAGGAATCAGAAGTATGAAGCGAGAGGTCCAGAGAAACTCTTACAGTCCAACAGAGAAGTGATTGCGAAACTTGCTGAAGTGGCTTTCAAACAGCTGATGAAGGGCAATGTGATGTTCTATAAGGAGGACCTGAGAGAGAGTGGCATAGATGTCACTGACGCCTCAGTGTATTCTGGGATTTGCACTGAGATCTTTAAGGAGGAATCTGTGATTCATCAGAGGAAAGTCTACAGCTTCATTCATCTGAGCGTTCAGGAGTTTCTTGCTGCTTTCTATGTGTTTTACTGCTATTTAACAAAGAACAAAGAACCACTGCATGATTTCAGATTTTACAGGTTTGATGAAGACTCCCTGTTTGATCTACTAACATCATCAGTAGATAAAGCCCTCAAGAGTGAGAATGGACGGCTGGATCTGTTCCTGCGGTTCCTGCTGGGCATCTCACTGGAGTCCAATCAGAGACTCTTACAGAATCTACTGACACACACAGAGAACAGCTCAGAGAGCATCAGGAGAACCACACAGTACATAAAAGAGATGATCAAATGTGATCATGGTATTTATCATCTCTCAGCTGGTCAATCCATCAATATGTTCCTCTGTCTGCTGGAAGTGAAAGATCAGACACTGTCCAGAGAGATTCAGGAGTTTGTGAAATCAGACAAATACTCAAAGGAGAGACTCTCTCCTGCTCACTGCTCAACAATCACCTACATGCTTCAGATGTCAGAGGAGGTGCTGGATGAGCTAAACCTCAAGAAACACAACACATCAGCTGAGGGTAGACTAAGACTGATACCAGCTGTGATCAACTTCACAAAAGCTCTGTGAGTGTTTAATTATTAACAAATGAAAATCGTGTTTAATAATTAATCTTTAAAATGAGTCATTTCCTAAATGAGAATTTTGTCCTAAATAACAAGCTTATAGTTCTAAAGGGACTACATGTAGAATGGCTGTTAAGTGAACTACAGCCAGCATCTTATTGCTCATGCACACACTGGCCCTAGCCAAATTAGTGACATAACATAAAAGAGACTGAAGATAATTCAAAATATAATTTTATTTGTTATTATTTAATCTCTTTCAGTCTTTCTGACTGCAATCTCACTGCTCAATGTTGTGAGAGTTTGTCATCAGCTCTTCAGTCCTCAAACGGTGTCCTGAGAGAGCTGGATCTGAGTAACAATGACCTACATTATTCAGGAGTGAAGCTGCTCTCTGATGGACTGAAGAGCACAAACTGTCAGCTGCAGATACTGAGGTATTAAGAACATATAAGAGATTATTTACAGTCAGCCGGTTATAATGTTGATATGTGTTTGTAGATGATTTGACTGTAAATGTGTGTGTTCTGGTCTCTTTCAGTCTTTCTGGCTGTAATCTCAGTGGTCAGGATTGTGAAATTGTGTCATCAGCTCTTCAATCCTCAAACTGTGTCCTGAGAGAGCTGGATCTGAGTAACAATGACCTGCAGGATTCAGGAGTGAAGCTGCTTTCGGATGGATTGAAGAGTCCATACTGTCAGCTGCAGATACTGAGGTTTGATTTTCACATTCAGTTTACTGATTTTTTTTAATTAAAAGAAATATTTCAAGTATTGAAGTATTTATTTGATTGATACATGATTGATGAAAATCCAGTGTTCAACTGTTTAGGCGCCCTTTAGAAGTTTTGACATACTCTGACATTTGTGCTTTTTTTCAGTTGCTTATAAACACATTAATGGCAAAAGTGTCATTACACTGTATTCAGCACAAACTGGGCTACCATAATATGAGAGCAACGTGTATGTACATGCTTGTATTTTTGACAGAATGTTTATGCGTGGTTTTAAAAAAAAAAAAAAAAAAAAAAAGATAGATATCGTCACTGAATTATGGCCACAAAACAGACAATAGATATGTGTCTACAATAGGTGTTGTGTCCACAAAATGTGTTTTACTAATAGGTGTTGTTGCCTAAAGTTTCTGCTTCAAACTGATGTGAGAATCATTGTAAAACATATATTGATTTAAATTTTGTAAGACCGTATGCCGAAGGGGTGTGAATTATCATGAATAATGCTGTGATTTACACCTGAGGAGACTGTATAATGATGAGCATTTGAGTCAGGTATGTGACAGGGAGCTAAGGAACAAGACAAAATAAATATATTTTGTTGTAGTTTATTTAGAATATCAAAGGCACATTGCAAAAGCTTATTATATCAAAAATTATCAAAAGATTTGACTACTATTTTTCATGTTTTTGAAAGAAGTCTCATGCTAAAAAGCAGTAATATTGTGTCATTGATCACAATTCAGTATTCAGTAAATACAAATAACTGAATAATTGGCTGAATGTTATAACTAAAATATTTGGGATTTAAAACAACATAATGCAATGCAGTTATGATTTCAAAGAGTATAGGGTGAATTCAGGTTGATTGAGACACTTTTCTGAATCATTTGATTTTGCAAACTATCCGATACATACAATACTCAAACATAATTTCAAGCTTCGGTTCATTTATGCGACGCGCCATGCAATGTCATGATTATAGGCTATTGTCTGCTGTATTTACTTCTTATTAAATCCATGAATGGAAACATTGAAACATGAAACATTGATTACAATTAAGATAAAAAACTTAATGAAGTGGTCAAAATCATTTCTGACAAACATGTCTTCTGACATATTGCACATCTTATGATGTGTCCTTTCTTACTCGCACTTTTTCATAATCAACATATATTAAAAAAATAACATTAGGCTATAATATTTAAACATCAATATGAAACAAAATACGTTTTAATGGCTACAACAAGTAACCTATTGAACACAAAATGTTTGACTGGTACTATATTTATAGCATCTGAGCAGAAATTTGTGAGCAAAAGTTTTATTGATGTGACACTATAGGCTATTTTACAATAAACAATTCATAATCTGTCCAAAACAGGCCAAAGAAATCTTGTCTAAACAGTCTTATGTCTATGACTTTTTATATATTGCAGCAGGATTCATATTTAAACAGTCTTTTTGCAGTTTAATATTCACAGACACTAACAGAATAAACTTACCTCACAATCAGCGGCTGAATCCGTTGCTCTTAGAAATAAACAGCTTTTCTTCATTTAACACTAATGAAGAGGCTTGTGAACGACTGATATCTCTCTTTTCAAACAGATTACATAAATAGAAAATTTGTTTTCAATTTGATTTGCATAATTTAAAACCCAACAATTTCACCTTTCTTTAGACATACACTCACCTAAAGGATTATTAGGAACACCATACTAATATTGTGTTTGACCCCCTTTCGCCTTCAGAACTGCCTTAATTCTACGTGGCATTGATTCAACAAGGTGCTGAAAGCATTCTTTAGAAATGTTGGCCTATATTGATAGGATAGTATCTTGCAGTTGATGGAGATTTGTGATCCAGGGCACGAAGCTCCCGTTCCACCACATCCCAAAGATGCTCTATTGGGTTGAGATCTGGTGACTGTGAGGGCCATTTTAGTACAGTGAACTCATTGTCATGTTCAAGAAACCAACTTGAAATGATTCGAGCTTTGTGACATGGTGCATTATCCTGCTGGAAGTAGCCATCAGAGAATGGGTACATGGTGGTCATAAAGGGATGGACATGGTCAGAAACAATGCTCAGGTAGGCCGTGGCATTTAAACGATGCCCAATTGACACTAAGGGGCCTAAAGTGTGCCAAGAAAACATCCCCCACACCATTACACCACCACCACCAGCCTGCACAGTGGTAACAAGGCATGATGGATCCATGTTCTCATTCTGTTTACGCCAAATTCTGACTCTACCATCTGAATGTCTCAATAGAAATCGAGACTCATCAGACCAGGCAACATTTTTCCAGTCTTCAACTGTCCAATTTTGGTGAGCTCGTGCAAATTGTAGCCTCTTTTTCCTATTTGTAGGACCCGGTGGGGTCTTCTGCTGTTGTAGCCCATCCGCCTCAAGGTTGTGCGTGTTGTGGCTTCACAAATGCTTTGCTGCATACCTCGGTTGTAACGAGTGGTTATTTCAGTCAAAGTTGCTCTTCTATCAGCTTGAATCAGTCGGCCCATTCTCCTCTGACCTCTAGCATCAACAAGGCATTTTCGCCCACAGGACTGCCGCATACTGGATGTTTTTCACACCATTCTTTGTAAACCCTAGAAATGGTTGTGTGTGAAAATCCCAGTAACTGAGCAGATTGTGAAATACTCAGACTGGCACCAACAACCATGCCACGCTCAAAATTGCTTAAATCACCTTTCTTTCCCATTCTGACATTCAGTTTGGAATTCAGGAGATTGTCTTGACCAGGACCACACCCCTAAATGCATTGAAGCAACTGCCATGTGATTGGTTGATTAGATAATTGCATTAATGAGAAATTGAACAGGTGTTCCTAATAATCCTTTAGGTGAGTGTATGTATCATGTTTGTGTGACAAGTATTAACTAAGTTACAGTTCATTTTCTGAAGACTATATAAATGAACATCATTGAGAGAGAGGCAGCAGATTGTGCATCATGTTTGTTTTCTTTATTTAGCAAAAAGCACAACATGTTTTTATTGTGAGTGTACACAAAGTAGATACTTAACAGATTATAATGATGTATAACACTTGCCTGAATTATAAACATTGTCAGAGTTATTTGATTCTCTTTGGCACTGATAAGAAAAAAATTGAGGCCGTCGCACCAGCGCGATCATCTGCCTCTTGGGGTTAATAGAGATATATTAAATAGTTATTTTGTTTCAGTAAGACATATATAGAAATCTCATATAAATTCACACCATTAATAATATTTACCCAACTGTTGAGTGTTGATGTGTGTGTTTGTAGACGATGAAGCTATTTTGATCCATATGTAGGTTGTCTGGCTGTATGGTGACAGAGGAAGGCTGTGGATATGTGTCTTCAGCTCTCAGTTCTTCACACCTGAGAGAGCTGGATCTGAGCTACAATCACCCCAGAGATTCAGGGATCAAACTGCTATTTGACAGATTGAAGGATCCAAACTGCTCACTGCAGATACTCAAGTATGTCAAACAATAATGCTGACACACTGAACGTGTGTACATGATGCATATCTACATTAATGTTTGTGTTTATAGTGTGGATCATGGAGGAGAGATCAGGACCACAGCAGGATTACGAAAGTGTACGTCTACACACACACACATGCACACACAGACACAGGTTTGTTTCACTATATTAGTTTTTACATTGATTTTATATCATTTTAATGATATTTTCTATCCCCCTACACTACCCCTACCCTAAACCTACCCATCCCAGAAATGTCCAAAACAATAGATTTAAATAATGTTTTGGCCGATTTATAAATCAAATCAAATCAAATCACCTTTATTTATATAGCGCTTTTAACAAGTCCAATTGTTTCAAAGCAGCTTCACATTGTTAAAAGTAAAATAATGCAACAGAATTTGTACAGCCGTTCTGGTGAAACGGTGATGTTATCCAGCTAATTTCAAGTATCATATAGCATCAATGCGGGCAGATCGGTAATATAGAAGAAATTTAGGTGTCCCCAACTGAGCAAGCCAAAAGCCAGAGGCAACGGTGGCAAGGAACCAAAACTCCTTCAGGGTCAGAATGGAGAAAAAAAAAAACCTTGGGAGAAACCAGGCTCAGTCGGGGTGCCAGTTCTCCTCTGGCCGACGAACAAACAGTGTATGATTATAATTCTGGCAACATAGCAGGTCTTAATTCATATTAGGCAAATAGATATTTGTTAGATTATTCGAGAGATTGGAGTCGTCACGCCGAAGACGGGTTTAATGAGGATGTCGTGTCGATGCAGCATTTACGGGGGGAGTTTATTTGACATGTTCTCTGCAGACACTTCAGGGATGCGTTGGTCATGTCAGGCGCTGGTCCACCATCTGATCTGGATACGGCCTGGATCTGGCTGACTGCAGTAAACCTCGGTATAAACAGAGAGACTAACATTAGCGTAGATGCCATTCTTCTTATGATGTAACGAGTACATCAGGTGTTATGGGAAGTGTTCCCGGTTCCGGCTGACCTAGTTAATGCAGCCTGACAATCATTTACTGATTTGAGTAATAGAAATTGATAATGTTTTATGTGTAAGCCATAGTAAAGAGATGCGTTTTTAGTCTAGATTTAAACTGACAGAGTGTGTCTGCTTCCCGAACAATGCTAGGAAGACTGTTCCAAAGTTTAGGCGCTAAATAGGAAAAGGATCGACCGCCTGCAGTTGATTTTGATATTCTAGGTATTATCAACTGGCCAGAGTTTTGAGACCGCAATAGACGTGATGGAGTATAATGCGTTAAGAGTTCGCTCAAATACTGGGAGCTAAACCATTTAGTGCTTTGTAAGTAATAAGCAAGATTTTAAAATGTATTCGATGTTTAATAGGGAGCCAATGAAGTGTTGACAGAACCGGGCTAATATGGTCATACTTCCTTGTTCTAGTAAGAGCTCGAGCTGCTGCGTTTTGGACCAGCTGGAGTTTGTTTATTAAGTGAGCAGGGCAACCACCCAGTAAAGCATTACAGTAATCTAGCCTTGAGGTCATGAACGCATGAATTAACTGTTCAGCATTTTGCATCGAAAGGATGTGCCGTAATTTAGATATATTTTTAAGATGGTAGAATGCAGTTTTACAGATGTTAGAAACGTGGCTTTCAAATGAAAGATTGGTATCAAAGAGCACACCCAGGTTCCTAACTGACGACGAGGACTTGACAGAGCAGCCATCGAGTGTTAGACAGTATTCTAGGTTACTACTTGCAGAGTTTTTTTGTCCAATAATTAAAAATTCAGTTTTTCTGAATTAAGTTGCAGGAAATTACTAGACATCCAATGTTTTATATCAGCTATGCATTCCGTTAATCTTGTGAATTGGTAAGTTTCATCAGGCGTGAAGAAATATAGAGCTGAGTATCGTCAGCATAACAGTGAAAACTAATGCCATGCTTCCTAATGATATCTCCCAGTGGTAGCATGTACAGGGTGAAGAGCAACGGTCCTAACACCGAGCCCTGCGGTATTTACTGCTACAAACTGATAACGGTCAGATAAGTATGATTTAAGCCATGCCAATGCAGTTCCACTAATGCCAACATAATTTTCGAGTCTATTCAAAAGAATGTTGTGGTCGATAGTATCGAATGCAGCGCTAAGATCGAGTAACACTAATAGAGAAATACAACCACGATCGGATGATAAGAGTAAATCATTTGTAACTCTGATGAGAGCAGTCTCAGTACTATGATACGGTCTAAATCCTGACAGATACCATTTCTTTCTAAAAAGGAACATAATTGTGAAGACACTGCCTTTTCCAGTATTTTTGACAGGAAAGGTAGATTTGAGATCAGCCTATAATTGACTAATTCTGTAGGATCAAGTTGAGGTTTTTAATAAGTGGTTTGATAATAGCCAACTTAAACGTTTTGGTACATATCCTAATAACGAAGATGAGTTAATGATATTAAGAAGAGGATCTATGACCTCTGGTAGCATCTCTTTTAATAGCCTAGTCGGTATAGGGTCGAGCATACATGTTGTTGATTTAGATGATTTAACGAGTTTAGCCAATTCTTCCTCTCCTATAGCAGTGAATGAATGTAATTTTTTCTCAGTGACACAACAATGCTCTGTCTCATGTGACACTATAGTAGACGGCTGCATGTTTATAATTTTCTTCCTAATATTATCGATCTTACACGTAAAGAAGTTCATAAAGTCATTACTGCTGTGCTGTTTACAACCATCAGAAGTATAAGCTTTATTTTTGGTTAACTTAGCCACTGTATCAAATAAATACCTAGGGTTGTGTTTGTTTTCTTCTAAGAGAGTCGAGAAATAAGCAGATCTAGCAGTTTTTACGGCCTTTCTGTATGCGATCATGCTCTCTTTCCATGAATTACGAAAAATCTCTAATTTTGTTTTCTTCCAGCTGCGCTCCATTTTTCTGGCTACTGTTTTAAGGGCCCGGTGTGCTCATTGTACCACGGCGTTGGACTATTTTCTTTAATCTTCTTTAAGCGCTGGGAGCAACTGTGTCTAAAGTGCTGGAAAAAGAGAGTCAATAGTTTCTGTTGCAAAATCGAGTTCCTCTAGGCTATCTGGGATGCTGAGGAGATAAAAAACTGATGAGGAAGATTATTTAAAAAGCTATTTTTAGTGGCGGCAGTGATAGTTCTGCCATATTTGAAGCGAGGGGACGGCTTTGCAGCCTTAGCTAAATTAAGTATACATGATACTAGGTAATGATCTGAGACGTCGTCGCTCTGCTGCAGAATTTCAACGGTATCAACATTTATTCCATGTGACAATATTAGGTCTAACGTATGATTAAGGCGATGAGTAGGTCCTGACACATGTTGCCTTACTCCAATAGAGTTTAGAATGTCTCTAAATGCTAATCCCAATGCGTCTTTTTCATTATCTACATGGATATTAAAATCACCAACAATTAGTACTTTATCTGCAGCCAGTACTAACTCGGATAGAAAGTCAGCAAATTCTTTGATAAAGTCTGTATTGTGCCCTGGTGGCCTGTATACAGTAACCAACACAAATGTCAAACGGGATTTATCAATTACACTACATAATGCTACATAAAGCACCAAAACTTCAAAAGAATTATATTTGAAACTAGACTTCTGAGTAATACTGAAGATATTATTATAAATTACAGCAACCCCTCCCCCTTTACCTTTCAGACGCGGCTCGTGTTTATAACGTCATAAGGTCATAAGCCTTTTTAACTAGTGAGGACCAGTCAAATGTCCTCACTAGTGAGTTGTCATAATATTTTACTATATAAGTGAGGACATTTGGTCCCTATTTTGGCCAAACAAGGTGTGTACACACACACACACACACACACACACACACACACACACACACACACACTCATCTAGTGACTGTTTTTATAGATGTCTCTCTTCTTGTGTTCAGGGGCCTGTGATCTCACACTGGATCCAAACACAGCAAACACTCGTCTCTTTCTGTCTGATGAGAACAAGAAGGCCTGGCCCTCTCTCGTCTTGCACTGTCGTCGCTCCTCCTTTTATGCTCCCGTCACTCCTCCATGAGACGAGACCGGTGTGGCGCACAGCTGACGCTCATCATCATACCCCCAACGCCCTTCGCAGGCTGGGGGGCACTCCCGAGACTGCGCTCTACTCCCCATCAGCAGAATTAATGTGAGTTACTATAAAAGGTTTAAGTTACAAGAAATCAATACTTCTATAACAATATTTGTGTCTACAATTTAACCTGCACAAGGACAAACAAATAAAGATTTCAGACTTAAAAACAGACATCAGGGGGTGGAGGGTTTTTTTGTTTTATTTTCTCCAAGTAAATGTGATATTATCAGTAAATTATTGCCTCAGACATGCCCAAGCAACAACGTGACTAAGATTTTGACCAGCCCATCTACCTGGAAAAAGAAAGCAGCTTATCAATTGTCCACATGCTCTACTAACAAAGACCAATATGGGGAAGATGTTTCAGAACTAACCGGCATTGCAACTATGGATAAGATTTTGGCAGGGGTAAAATCTGTGGCCTCTCAGGTTAACAGCATGGATGAATTTGTCGAAGCTCGCATGGACATAATTGATGAGCTTTGGGTGATACAAAAACATGTGGGACCCAATTTATATTAGGTGGCCTTAACTACTATTAATCATTTGATACAATGCACGTATTGTATACATACATGTTTTTACATTGTACTTACATAAAAAAATACCTGCATGTAATTACATCTGTAATTGTAATTGTTGTTGTTGTTGTTGATACTTTATTGATCATTTACAGGAAATTACATTGTCACGGCAGCTTCAACACACACACACACACACACACACACACACACAGCACCACTGTTGTCTTTTACAATCTACAGTATAAAAATATATAGTATACAGTCCCTAGTTACATTTATATTAACACTGTTGACCCTTCCCTTACACCTAACCCTACCCTTAAACTTAACCACACCACAACTTTACTCTTAAACTTACCCATACCACCACACCTGTCCCTAACCCTACCCTTAAACTTACCCTTGATCGAGTCGATTGCTCCTGTCTGCCTTGCTGCAGAGTGTTTGTAGCTCTGTACAGCTTTGCTTTTGAATCTCTTGATATCTTTTCTTTGTTGTTTTTATTGCTAAATATAACTTACTCATCACCATATATTGTTTAATATTGCCTATCATGTTAAATTTGACATCACTAGCTTTTAATCTAAATCACTATCACAACGCGTTAGGATTTTCACTAGCCTGTTACTCAATGTTGCAACAGAAACTATTGACTCTCTCTTTTCCAGCACTTTAGACACTCCCCTGTCCTTAAAGAAGATTAAAGAAAATAGTCCAACGCCATGGTACAACAAGCACACCTAGGCCCTTAAACCCTAGGAGTCTGAGCTGTTTTGGGGCCCTTTAGAAGTTTTGACATACTCTGACATTTGTGCTTTTTTCAGTTGCTTATAAACACATTAATGGCAAAAGTGTAATTACACTGTATTCAGCACAAACTGGGCTACCATAATATGAGAGCAACATGTATGTACATGCTTGTATTTTTGACAGAATAATGTTTATGCATTGTTTTTGAAAAAAAAAAAAACGTTTTTAAATTAAGGCCTCAAAACACACAATAGATATGAAACTTTAGACTAATGGGTGGTGTTGCCTAGAGTTTTTGCTTAAAACTGATGTGAGAATTATTGAGCCAGCTAATTCATATAAAACAATACATTGATTTCAATTTTTAAAGACACTTTTTCTTTACAAAGGCCATATGTGAAGAGGCGTGAATGTTCATGAATAATGCTGTGAATCACACCTGAGAGAACAAAAGAACCGCATAATGAGCTGCATAATAAATGAGCTCAGGTGTGTGACTGAGATGGAGCTAAGCAACAGGACAAAATAAATACAAACCCGATTCCAAAAAAGTTGGGACACTGTACAAATTGTGAATAAAAAAGGAATGTGATAATTTACAAATCTCATAAACTTATATTTTATTCACAATAGAATATAGATAACATATCAAAATGTTGAAAGTGAGACATTTTGAAATGTCATGCCAAATATTGGCTCATTTTGGATTTCATGAGAGCTACACATTCCAAAAAAGTTGGGACAGGGAGCAATAAGAGGCCGGAAAAGTTAAATGTACATATAAGGAACAACTGGAGGACCAATCTGCAGCTTATGAGGTCAATTGGCAACATGATTGGGTATAAAAAGAGCCTCTCAGAGTGGCAGTGTCTCTCAGAAGTCAAGATGGGCAGAGGATCACCAATTCCCCCAATGCTGCGGCCAAACATACTGGAGCAATATCAGAAAGGAGTTTCTCAGAGAAACACTGCAAAGAGTTTGAAGTTATCATCATCTACAGTGCATAATATCATCCAAAGATTCAGAGAATCTGGAGCAATCTCTGTGCGCAAGGGTCAAGGCCTGGAAAACCATACTGGATGCCCGTGATCTCCGGCCCTTAGACGGCACTGCATCACATACAGGAATGCTACTGTAATGGAGATCACAACATGGGCTCAGGAATACTTCCAGAAAACATTGTCGGTGAACACAATCCACCGTGCCATTCGCCGCTGCCGGCTAAAACTCTATAGGTCAAAAAAGAAGCCATATCTAAACATGATCCAGAGGCGCAGGTGTTTTCTCTGGGCCAAGGCTCATTTAAAATGGACTGTGGCAAAGTGGAAAACTGTTCTGTGGTCAGACCAATCAAAATTTGAAGTTCTTTTTGGAAAACTGGGACGCCATGTCATCCGGACTAAAGAGGACAAGGACAACCCAAGTTGTTGTCAGCGCTCAGTTCAGAAGCCTGCATCTCTGATGGGATGGGGTTCATGAGTGCGTGTGGCATGGGCAGCTTACACATCTGGAAAGGCTCCATCAATGCTGAAATGGATATCTAAGTTCTAGAACAACATCTGCTCCCATCCAGATGTCGTCTCTTTCAGGGAAGACCTTGCATTTTCCAACATGACAATGCCAGACCACATACTGCATCAATTACAACATCATGGCTGCGTAGAAGAAGGATCCGGGGACTGAAATGGCCAGCCTGCAGTCCAGATCTTTCACCCATAGAAAACATTTGAGCATCATAAAGAGGAAGATGCCACAAAGAAGACCTAAGACAGTTGAGCAACTAGAAGCCTGTATTAGACAAGAATGGGACAACATTCCTATTCCTAAACTTGAGCAGCTTGTCTCCTCTGTCCCCAGACGTTTGCAGACTGTTAGAAAAAGAAGAGGGGATGCCACACAGTGGGAAACATGGCCTTGTCCCAACTTTTTTGAGATGTGTTGATTACATGAAATTTAAAATCAACTTATTTTTCCCTTAAAATTATGCATTTTCTCAGTTTAAACATTTGATATGTCATCTATATTGTATTCTGAATAAAATATTGAAATTTGAAACTTATACATAAATCAAATCACCTTTATTTATATAGCGCTTTTAACAAGTAAATTATGCATCATTGCATTCTGTTTTTATTCACAATTTGTACAGTGTCCCAACTTTTTTGGTTCCAGACTACGGTTTTACTCCAATCTGTCTGCTTAGGTTTTGGTAAATGAAGTGAGTTTAATGCAGTGGGGAAACTGATGTCCTGTCACTTACCCCGCTCGGCTCCACTGTCTTCACAACGGGCAGATTCGCCTTTTTGACAACCGCAAGTCAGCTTGTTACGATCACCAGCAGCTGTGCCCTGGAGAGTCACCAGGGGGCACTCCATCACAGACTACTGTCATTCCCTCATAGACTACATCTCCCATAACCCATTGCTCGGGCTCATTATCCCTGATTACTGTGTGTCATCACATTGCTTAGCTCACCCTTTATAAGCCTGGTCAATTCAGTCATTTATTAATAAGTCTTGCATTCACTGCATAGTATCCTGTTTATCCTGTGTCCTGGTTCTTTTGGATTTTATAGGCTGCTTAACCAGAGAAATTAATTATAGGTTGTTTACACTATACCTCGTGCTTTCACGTGGCACAATATACCCTAGGACATATGCATAGAGAAACTTGTTCATTGCTCAAAATAGATGTCTTATAGAGAACTTGTGACTTGTGTCATATACATTAGTAGGAAAACAACATCATGCTCCGTCACGTGCATAATTGGAAAACTTATGCTACATATTCTTGTGTTCAAAATGATCTCCTCTCTATGTCTCACGCTCCTGTGCTCAAGCTCACTCTGACTAAATAATAATAATAATGATACAAATGATAATGAATATTAGTAAAGAATAATACAGAAAATTAGGTTAGATCTAAAATGCTTAGATTAGGATAACTGGCAACAGAGGTGAAGACTGTTTGCTTTTAGCACCATATTTTTATAATGACTTCACTGTTCTATTGTGAATAACGAGACGGGAAAATCATTAAACGTTTTTATTTACAGTTTATATAGTGTTACAATGTTCTTTAAATCAATCTTTTTAAAAACTCCATAGGTTAACAAAGTAATGTACAATAGTATTCAGGAATCAAATAACAAAAATGTAAAAGAAATACAACTCAACACTTCCATTAAATAAAATAAAATAAAATAAATGCTTCCAATAAATCACAGTGTGAGTGAACACTTTAAGGTTCACAAAATGGTCAGATATAGTTCTTGTTTTTCCTTGACCGCTGAACAGAGTTACAGTGAAGCCAACGTGGGCACACATCACAAACAAACTGAAGTCAAGCATAGGCATTTCTGTAATCCATATCAAACCATACTTAGATGAACATTATATCATCTCAAATTAATATGGCAAATTCAATAAAGGTTCTTGGAATGCTTACCCAGTTACTCACTTTTTGACCACTGTTTCTTTCCCCACATAGATGGCACAGGTCTTTTTAAGGTCAGCTAGTCAAATATCATGCCAAGGCAGAATAAACAATGTTATCATAAAACAAGTTCTCAAGTATTTACAAGCAAATAAATGATCACATTTTTACCAACACTGTTAAATGGTTAGGTACCAAAGAATGAATTAATATTTGAAATCTGAAACAAGCACTAGCATCTAAAACTTCCCAGTTTTCTGCAGGAGATGAGCAGCTATAGCCATTCTCAGGGCTGTCACACTTTGTGAAGAAGTGGAAAAGTGAAGCTGCTCATCATTTAAGAAACATTCATATATATATATATATATATATATATATATATATATATATATATATATATATATATATATATATATATATATATATATATATATATATATATATATATATATATATATATCTGTAGAATTATAAATAATTAAGTCAAAGTAGAAAAAGTAAAAAGAAAAATAAAGAAGTGGAATAAAATAAGTGGAGTAAACTGTGCAGTGAGTAAACTGTCGACTTATAAATATGTGGTTAACAAATGTATAAAGAGTATAATGTGCAAACAGGTTTATAACAGGTTGTTACACAGTAACAACGAGAACAGAAAGTGCAGTGCAATGTCAGTGTATCGATGTTTATCCTGAAGTGAAGTCACGTGATGTTAAGTGACTGAGTTCAGGAGTCTGATGGCCTGGGGGAAGAAGCTCCTCCTGAGTCTCTCAGTTTTGGCCATCAGGCTTCGGAAGCGCTTACCAGATGGCAGCAGCGTGAAATGAGGGTTTGCAGGGTGATTAGAGTCCTTGATGATCTTGGTAGCTCAGGGTGATTAGAGTCTTTGATGATCTTAGTAGCTCAGGGTGATTAGAGTCTTTGATGATCTTAGTAGCTCTACCTTTGCAGCGTTTGGTGTAGACGTCCTGCAGAGACGGGAGAGCTGACCCTGAGATACGCTCGGATAAGCGCACTACTCTTTGCAGGGCTTTGCGGTCATGACTGGTGCTGTTCCCATACCATGCTGTGATGCACTGAGTTAAAACACTTTCTATCGCCCCTAAATAGAAAGTTTTCAGGATAGCTGGTGAAACCCTGAATTTCCTCAGCTGGCGCAGGTGGTACAGTCTTTGCCTGGCTTTTTTCACCTGTGTCTGAATGTGAGCGGTCCAGGTCAGGTCCTCGGAGATGTTTACACCCAGGTACTTGAAGCTGCTCACTCTCTCTACTGGTGACCCTCTGATCATGAGGGGGGAGTATGTCCGTTGCTGTCTCTTCCTGAAGTCCACAATCAGTTCTTTGGTCTTGCCAACATTCAGAGAGAGACAGTTGTCCTGGCACCATGATGTTAGTTGCTCCACCTTGTCCAAGTATGCCGTCTCATTGTTGTTGGAGATGAGGCCCAGGACAACAGTATCATCAGCAAATTTGATGATAGAGGTGGAGCTGTGTGTGGACAGACAGTCATGCGTGTAGAGAGAGTAGAGCAGGGGACTCAGGACACAGCCCTGTGGAGCTCCCACACTCAGGGTGATGGAGGTGGAGGTGGACTGGCCTACTCTCACCACCTGAGGCCTGCCAGTGAGGAAGTCCTCAATCCAGTGGCAAAACATAGTTCCTAGGATCAACATAGTTCCTAGGATCATTCGGGTACTCAAACCCCTCCACCACGATAAGTCTTAGACTTATCGAAATGTCTTAGACATTTTTATAAATTAAATAATAATAATTAATAATAATAATTAAATAATAGCGTATTCAGTGTTTACATATTCATTATGTGCATTCACTAGGAACTGAATCCATGAATTTTGCATTTCTTCATCATGCTCAACATGTAGAAATACATCAAATGGCTTATGCAGGAAATTCATGGATTCATGGAAACACCTAGGGAATTATCCTCTAGTTCTTTGTAAAGCTGTGGTCAGTGTGAAGAGAATTAGAATGAAATGTCTGTTTTGAAACCTCTGTATTGTTGCATTCATTCTTTCCACAAGCCCGTTAGTCTGTGGGTGGTAGGACAAGGACCTTTTAATGTTCAGAACTTTGCATATATGATATGACTGTTCAGCTGCAATTTTATAAAAGAAAACAGTTTCTTAAAGTTCTCAGGGAAAAGAAGTTGGCATTTATTATTAATTCATGCGTGAACATGCATGACTTGCTGTGTTTACAAACTCTTTTCCCGGGTCTGTGAGGACTCTCTTAAGTGCCTCAAACTGATGCACAAATCAGGGACAGGCAATCTGCAACCTCCCTGGCAGCCTCTGATTTGAGGGGATAAGCCTGCACTTGGTCATATAGTCAATGATAACACAAATGTGTTGGTTGCCATTGCCATCTGTCAATGCTAATTTGCCTATCAGATCCATCTCCACAAGCTCGAAAGGCTGTTTAACCTAGAGTTCATTAAATAGAAATCATGCATTGCAATTTTAAGTTTAGTATAAATCAAGTATTTTTTGGAATAATCAAACTGTTCTTATTTAATTCTATAACTTAATTGTTATTTCTTATTTAATTAAAAGACCTGACGTCGAATTTAAATAACAATTAAATAACAATTTGTGAAACATCTGATAAAATGATATGTTAAATCATAGGCAGTTAACAAGAACATACACTGACAACATACACTAAAAAGAGGTTTGGTTAGAAATATGGTGATGGCAACATCTTCGACTGGCAAGGCTGCAACGAGCTATTGAGGAAGACGAGCAAGGTCAAGGATGCCGTCAACCAGGCCGAACAGGCCAAGAAGCCGCCGTCAGGATGTCAGACGAGTGCTGGACTCAGGCCGTGACCGAATGGCTGGGCTCGGCCACCCCACATCCCGATGGAGGGACTCGCTCAGACAAGACATTGGCAGAGACTGGATGGGTCTGGCAGGGGACCGAAAAGTCTGCCAAAGTTGTTGTGGCCTGCTTGAAAGTCTGAAAGACAGGCCAATTGAAAGATTGAAGAATAAGTATTTAATATAGGGGAGTATGATTTTGGCAGCACTGCTGAATTCATACCCCCCTCCAGTACATCAAGTTAGCTGGGTGAGAGACCCATAGAACTCATTCTGGTGACACATCTCGTCCTGGAGATTACCTGCAAAAAAGCACAAGTGTTTAGATTCCATAATAAGTATTTGATATAGGGGAGTGTGGTTTTGGCAGCACTGCTGTTTTCAAATGTGGCTTTCTATTGATATGCTCAATGTAAAACTATAAGCACAAGGTCTTCAGGACACAGCTTTTCAGTGTTATCAGCATGAGGCCAGAGTAGTTTAGGCAGATTTAACAAAACTGCTGAAATTGTTCTGCTCCCTATCAAACACATCCTGTTTCATGATAAGGAATGACTGATGAGGATTTCAATGACTAGTAAAAACATAGCCTTGATGCCAGTCGAACTTAGCCCTGCCCACAACATTCGGTCTGGACTTGAACCGTTGTGGAGTAACTATACCTGAACAGTACAGCTGTTCGGACCAATCAAATTGTCTGGGCGGGCTTTATACGATGATTGACAGATAACGCAATGTAATCATCCACGTCACCAAAGAGCGCTTCAGTTGAATTCATTCCAATCCTAAACGGAGAACTTGATCATATATGCATTCACTTTTACTATTTCTCCCAAAAATTATTTCTCTATTTACTATTTCTCCAGCAAAGATTGTTTACACTCCTCTTCTTCTACATCTTCCAGCAGTTGCGTTCTGTTGACTTTAGTGATGTGTCGTTCATGAACGATTCGTTCTCTTTGAACTACTCTAAAATATGACTCGGGAACAACGAGTTGTCTCAGAGCGATTCGTTCATTTTGTGTTGACCATGCATGCGCTACATGGGGCTGTGAGTCAGTGAACTCAAACCTGAAGACTCGAGAGGTGAACTCATCAATTCTGTTTCCGGACTGCATGCGTTGCATATGGGGCTTGTCACGGCCCGGATCAGACACTGACAGAACTAACGGCTTGAACCCGCAAACAGGAGAGGTGAACTAATCTTTCCAGGGAGGGAACAGACGTGATTAAATGTGAAGTGACAAAAGAGAGAATGACTCGGATTCGGAGGTGAGGTGAACTAACAGACTGCATAGCCTGAAGACCCAGCTAAGCTATTAATTAAACATTCCTTAAAGTTTGGCCTTGGCTGCATTAGCTTACCATTTATTTTTTATTCCAAATGTGATCAACGTAAATACTAGATGTATTGGAGAATTTAACATGTGGCATTTGAATCATATTCTGCTGAAATGAGGTTTGAGGTTTGCAGAGGTTTTTTCTTTCCTGGTTTGGTTGAAACAGGCCCCATAATCACAGCCCAATGGAGCCGTATCAGACTCATATTCTGACTAGAATCTGAGTATGAGACGTCAGGCTAGTAAAAACACAATATGAACGATAAAAGCAAAGCTAGACAGTAAGTTGTAAGTAATTTACAACTTGGATTGGAGTGCTGTAATTTGGCGTGACTGGTGGAAGCTTATCGTGCGCAGAGGGCAGACCCAACTAATCGATCATGAGAATCCTTGTCGATCGATTATTATTGTTTTTATTGACTAGTGGTTGCAGCCCTAATGCCATTTCCTGTCAGGGGCAGATGGTCCAAAAAATAAATAAATCACAAAACACTTTATAATGAAAAACTTTGTCAGTCCATTTATAAACAACATGAGAAAAAATGCCTTTGTTCTTGCCTTTTTTAATTCCCCATGTGATAGATTTATAAACTATTAAAAAATAAATAAAAATTCACATTTTAAAATGTCATATCATTACACCGCACATTACAAGGCAATACGAGCAGAATCACAAGCGATTTAATTTTCATTCGTGATCAGTTAATGAATATATGCAATATATTGTTGAATCTTGCTGTGCTCATTAACGACACTGTAAATAAAACCACTAAAAAGGAAAATGTATCTGCGTTAAACACTACCACTAAACACTTAATGTATCCAATCTCTGGATCTGTTCTGGAAACTAAATCTAAGCCTGGTTTGTGGCTGAAGCAGATGAGATGATGTTGAATTAACAGTGCACTGGTTACACCTTTACACCATAAGAGGGCAGCATGCACCAAATATTAAAGCTGTCTTCTTTAAAGCTGCCTGTGAATGCAGATGTTAGACTGTTAACTGTACTTGACATTGTTAATAATTGTTTGCACCAGATTCACTGACATGCAATTTAACATTGTACACAGAGCTTATATGTCACTGCACGTTTCCCCTGTCCTTGAAAAGCTATCAACCGTGTGACTACACTATTCAGATGTTTTTAAAACTTGACTGATGTTGGGTAGGAAACTAGTTATGATTCAATCATAGGTTGTGGATAATTCCCTTAAAGTGTCTTGGCATGGATTACAATTTCACAATGTATTCCTAAATAATACTGAATTTACACGTTTATATTTTAATTCTGTGATTAACCACACGGTTGTGCACTTTTTAAATCTCGTTTTTAATTCATTATTTATGCATTTAACATGTTTTACTGTGACATGCCTGTACTTTCAATGTTGATTATTCTGAAAATGTAATAAACACTATAATAATAATGATAATAATAAAACTAAATTAAAAACATTGAAATCCAAATCACTCGCTCTCCCCTCAAACACACACAGGAAATACAAGTGCCAGTACAAACATTAGTGTTGACACAGAAGAAGTTTAAACATGACATTCTGGGACAGCAATATCTGTGTTCGGTGCTGTGAATTATGGGCTGCAGAAAGCATGAAAGCAAACCAGTTATAGAGACTATGAATCCCACGTTTGCATTGTTTAGGGAATCACAAAGATGCCCGTTTTCCTCTTCAGCCTATATGTTATTAATGTTGTATATTAGTGAAATGCAGCGTTTGGTCTCCAGGTGTGAGCTGCTGGTTATCTGCAGGCTGCCGGAAGGCTTGTGATCCGCGTGTCTGTCCTCCGTTGTGCTATCAGCGGCCCAGGGCAGTGTACACTCTGATAACATGCACAGCAAACACAAAGGAAGTAAAGACATCGTTAAAATAGTCCATGTGACTCCACTAGTTCAACCTTAATGTTATGAAGCCATGAGAATACTTTAGTGCACAAAAAACAAACAAAAATAACGACTTTATTCAACAATTTCATTGTAAATACAGTGCAGCTCGCACGCATGCGTCGTGGTGTTCGAAAGAACGAGAAACTTTACAACGGAAACTGCGTAGGAGACAGGATAGAACAAGATTGTTGAGTAAAGTCGTTATCTTTGTTTGTTTAATGCACTAAAGTATTCTCATGGCTTCATAACATTAAGGTTGAGCCACTGGAGTCACATGGGCTATTTTAACGATGCCTTTCTGGACCTTGACGGTGTTCATTAAATTGCTGTCTATGGAGGATCAGAGAGCGCTCGGATCTCATCTGAAGATGAACGAAGGTCTGACGGGTTTGAGCATCATGAGGGAGAGGAATTAATGACAGAAATTACTTTTTTGGGTAAACTAATCCTTTAAAATGAATAGCACTTCTGCAATTGTTTGACCATTATTTTTCATGCAATATTTATTTTGTTTGCCGTGGAACACATGCATTTTCTCAGTATGCTGTGACTGACATTATACCATAAAATGCAACAAAAAACGCAAAAAAAAGAAAGAAAAGAAAACATTTTATTTGTGCGCCATAATCCAAATCTTTAGGATCCATAAGATTGTGAGGAACAGACCCAAATTCAAGCCTTTATCCAGTGATCTTCATCTCAAATCTCAACAACGACCATAGGTGTCAAATCCTGCGTTTGTTAAATTCAAAAATTGCCGCCTCAAGAAGCTTTACAATGAGTTTTACAGCAGTGATATCAAACGCTCACAGACTCCCGCCTGCTTCGTCACAGATTGAGACATGCCACGTTTTGGGTGATGAATGTTATAGAGCTCTATCATACACCCGGTGCAATGTGACTCCAGGCATTACTCAAGTGTGTCCTGCTAGTTTCAGCCGGACGCAGTTCTCATGTTCACGTCCAGCTCCTCGGTGTTTAAATATCAAATGCACTGGTGCATCTGTTCACCCATGGGCGTCTGGTCTGAACACCAGGTGTGTTCAGGAGCATTGTTGGAGCGTTGCTATTGTGAGGAACTGAAAACCACTGACCACTGACCAACACAAACCTGCTCTAAAGTCAATAGTGCAGTATCTGTGTGTTATTTAAAGGGTGTGTTAGTAATATGAGCCTATAGGGGGTGCACAACACACTCTGATTATTACACACACACACACACACACACACACACACGCATGTTTAAATATTAAGAATAAAATGATTCCTCTCTGGAGAAGCGTTCAGTCTTTCCTCATGTAAATAGTGAATCCGCTCATGGTGCGAGCACAAATGGCTTTTAAAGGGAAAGGGAGATGAGACTCTGATTGGTTTATTGCACGTTACGCCCAAAACACACCCATGACTCATTAAGAGATGAGGGACAACCCTTTTGGACCATGAGCCTGCGTGCCGACTGTTTTCCCCATCGTTAAACTAGCAAAAGTGGATTCGGACTGTGATTGTGTGATGAACATTTGAATGAGAAATGTGCGCCTTCAGAGATTTCAGTGATTAATAACTTAAATTCTGCCTGTACCCACATACAAAGTTATTATATATCGTCAGAGAGAACTGTGACCGCAACACGGTGCATTTGGACTACTATTGGTACCGCTTTTGACAATAAATAAATGATTGTGGTAACAATTGTCTGTGTGTTATTTTATACTTTATAACTGCACATGTTTTTAAAGAAAAGGTTATGGGCAGGCTTAGAGGAGTGGGATTAGCTGCTCAAAATATATTTTTAATTCTATATTGTTAATAAAAGTGTAATTTTCCTATACATTTCTTTTGAGGTAGGGTTGAGGGATCTACAATTTGCCTATAAAATGGTAAACGGGCAATTATTCAGATATCTTTATGATAAAAGATTTGTAAGTAATTTACATTTATTAGCTGTAAATACATAATGTTTACATTTACTTTGCATCGATGTCAAAAACAGGGGTGTGGAGAAACCCTTATTAACAATCAGACACGAAAAAATTTACAGAAATGTTTATTTGATGGATAAAATGCAAGGGAATAAGATAGACTGTTGTTTTGCGATTCAGATGGACTGATGTATTGCAGTCTGATGTTGTCACCAGCTATGAAAACGGAAAAGACGATGAATCTGGTGTAACTTTCTGAAGTAGCTCTGTAAATCATTTTATACAGATGTAAAATCTTAAAAAACAATATTCATGAATCTGACAACATGAGTTAAAGGCTGCAGGTGTTTCAAACGTAAGTAAGCATTTCATTTCCTTTTGAACTGCACAGATACTCTCCGCCATTACATCAACACATGATCGCTTTAGCACACGTGTTACCGCGATGTTCATCTTGGGTTCAGATAAATGGACAATGGGAGAGGTGTTTTTAACGGCAGTTTTATCGCCTGTCAGTGTGACGGCGTGCTGCTGTCTTAGGACGCCTGCCCACCTGGCAAGACACTGATGACTGACTCTGAGAAAATAATCATCATAATAACTAATCTATCACACACCAGCGACAGTCATGAGTCTGTCAACACACAATCATGTGAATAATGGCCTGAACTACACAAGTAAATAAAATCCAGTAGAAACTCTCCATGTGATTTCTTGGTGAACATTACCTTTCCTCGGTCGAGAGGAATGAAACAGATCTCCTGTCAGCTTCCACTCAATTCAAACTTTATAAGTGGTCCATGATTCAAAGGAATGAAAAGACAGAATAACAGAATATTTTAAGTGAGCACTGGAAGTGTGCAAAAGAGTGTTTGTGGTCAGAGAGTACACAATGCATCTAATTCATCTTCACAGAACCTTGTTCTCTAGATCATAAACGCACTGAGAAAATATTGACAGGGAAGATTTATGGAAAGCCAGAGTGCTGAATTAACGCACAGCGGAGGGGAGGAACTGTTGAGAAACACTCCTCTGTTTCAGCGTCAAGGCTACAAAACAGAGCCAGATAACACAATCGGCCCACACACACACGTTTGTTTTTGTGAATTGTGGGGACATTCCATAGGCATAATGGTTTTTATACTGTACAAACCGTATTTTCTATCCCCCTACCCCTAAACCTACCCATCACACACACACACACACACACACACACACACACACACACACACACACACACACACACACACACACACTACCCCTAAACCTACCCATCACACACACACACACACACACACACACACAACCCCTAAACCTACCCACACACACACACACACACACACACACACACACACACACACACACACACTACAAACCTACCCATACACACACACACCCACCTACCCATCACACACACACACACACACACACACACACACACACACACACACAACCCCTAAACCCATCACACACACACACACACACACACACACACACACACACACACACACACACACACACACACACACACACACACAAACACACACTGATAATGCAGTAAGACAACCAGCATACATAACTCCAGACCTAGTGACCTAGACAGTATTTAGGGCATCATAGGCACACTCCCAACACAAAGGCTTTCCAAAACAACATACTAATGAACTACTATTGAAATCACCCTGAACTGTAATCCTCACAAACCCGTTGACCTCTGTAGATGAATAATAATAATAATAATAATAATAATAATAATAATTTATGAAACTTTATGAGACTTTCAAATAGTGAGGACGGCTTCATATGTTCACTTTTACACAGACCCATTTAAAGTGCAAGATGGTGGTGTATGCTCACTACATACCTTATTTAAAACATATGCACACAAAGTGACCAGAGCCAGAGCTTTCCCTATCCAATCTTTTTTTCCCCCACTTTCTAAAAAAAAAAAAAAAAAAAAAAAAAAAAAGCAAACACGGCATGTTTGGAGAAATATCTGCGTACACAGGAAACCACTGAAACCAACTCAAAACAATGTATTATGCACGCCAGGCCAGTGTGTGGCGCTGTAATTCTGCCTCAGAAATACACTAAAAACAGAGAAGAAGAGCCGGAGCATGTGCGGGCCGTGGGGTGAGGACATCACCGTTTCACAGAATATACGGCTTGGCTGTACACACGAAAACGCAAGGGTGTCGTTTTCAGATTTATCCACTCTGGGACCCGCTTAAAAAAAAAATAGCGATTTCAGGCTCCCAAAACGCCAGATCCAATACAATACAACATCTGTACGTATATACAGCTAAACGCGTCTCCGTGTGGACGGGGCCTTAGAGTTTATCATTCACAGGGTTGCGAGGGTGACTTTTAAAATGTATTTCACTACAGATTACAAAATACATGCTTTAAAAAGTCATTTGTAATGTATTTTGCTAGATCACAGAAGTTTTGTAACTTTTTTAGTTTTCCAAGTTTTCTAAAGTATTTAGATTAAGGATGAAACACAAATATTGGACTGGGTTTTCCTCTGCATGTTATTTTAAACATCATCAGTTTTACACAAGATTTATTGAAACTGCAGACAATCTTAGAAAAAAGAAAGAAATGCTGACGCTCAAGGAAACACGACGCATTAAGATCTGGGGGAAAATCATCTTAATTCAAACAGAAAACAAGATTATTTTGCTTAACCCATTGGCAGATTATTTTGCTTATTTTAAGCAAAAGCTCACTTCATTTTGAGTTATTTCCCCACAAAACAAGACAACAACTTGTGCTTGTCTAGTAAATCTTCTTAATGTAAGAATTTTTAGATATTTGGACTTAAAACAAGACAAAAATACTAAGTAAGAAAAGCATTTTTTGCAGTGTAAGCTTTATGAATGGGACGAACAGGGTAAATTGGGAAACATGCAGTTATTAGCTCCTGAGGGGATTCCAGAAAGCAAGGTTAACTTACCGTCACATATACCCTGAACTCTCGGTTGATTCACCCAAACCTTGCTTACTCGAGGTGTGCTGGGTCCAAAAACGAGTCCGCGAGTAAGTTCAGCCAACCCAGAGTATGCTAACCGTGAACACACAAGGCACTCTCAACAGAGCGACGAATCGATGATTCACCGTGGAAACAGATACTAAGAAAGAGCGCGCCATTCTACTTCCTCTTCTTCTTTTGTTTAATGGCGATTTACATAACCTACTCAGTGCACATCGCCACCTATTTGGTGGTTATGCAGTCATTTTTTCAATGTCTTCGTTTAATAACTATAACCTTTATTCACTGAGAATTAGGATTGTATTGTTTGTTTGATGCTAATTAATTGAATGCAGATCCATGTGTGAGATGACAATAAAATAAATAATAAATATATTTGAATTGCATTAAAAATAAATAAAAATAAGTTTAAATGTTATTCTAATTCTTTAGAATTAATATGTAATATTGTATATTATATAAATGAAACAAATTTGGTTATATTAATAACTCTATTCGTTATATAAAACCCATCTGAAGCACACTAACCCTGGATCATGAGCTGCTCCGGAGCAGGTGATGGTCAGAGAGTGAGTTGCCATGGTTACTTACATGCTGTGAAAGTTACCTCTGGTTTTTGAACCAAAAGTTGGGGTTATCCGCTAACTTACTCTTAAACATACCCCGGGTATGTCACATAACCTGCTTTCTGGAATACCCCCCCTGAAGGGCAGGACTAAGAACGATCTACACGTGCAAAAGTTTTCACCCCCGGCTCTTCATGCGTTGCGTTTCATGGACACTTGTTTCTGCTGCTAAATATAAAAGTAAAAAAGATCATTGCAACTTTTTCTCTTACAATTCTGACTTTTTTTCTCTCAGAATTGCGAGATTTCAACTCAACAATTGCGAGTTATAAAGTCCGAATTGCATGATAAACTCAGAATTGCGTGTCATAAAGATAAAAAGTCAGTTTTTTTAAGTTGCAATTTCCCCGCTCATAATTGGACATTATAACTCAACAATTGCACGTTTATATCTCACAATTCTCAGAAAAGAAGTTGCAATTTCAAGAAAAGCCAGAGTTGTGATAAAAAATGACTTAACATGAAAACATTAATAATCGAAAATAACGACCCATTTAAAATGTGACTGTAATGAAATACTCACATTTTGTAACTAAGTCACATGTATTTCGTTACTTCCCAACCCTGACTATTCATAAATAATTTTAGTACTTTGAGCATGTATATGTTCAATAAAATTATCCATAAGCCAATAACATTAAAATGTTACATTTTTATTCAAAGTACACTGGCATTAGTAAATTCACCACATACTTGACATTTACTGAAGATGACTTCATAACTGAACTTGAGCTGTCATTCATAAACGTCAGGCTTTGTCCAGTTCCTTGGGAACATGAACTGAACACTAATGCTGGCCGCAACACGACCGGAGCATGCAATGCAGACGCAGGCCTGACAGGAGTGCTCTCGCTCCACTGAAGCTCCTTCGTCAAACACAGGTCAACGAGGGCTGAGCTTGTGGGTTTGTGTTTATAAACTACAGCAGAGAGTTCTGCTCGTGGCTGAGGATTGGTCAATGCAGTGTTCTTACTTGGTATTTGTGTCTTGTTTCCAGTCCAAATATCTACAAATTCTCAAATCAGTAAAATTACATGAGATATTTTTTCTTGCTTTCTTGAAAAATCAAATCAGAATGAAGTGAGTTTTTGCTTAAAGCAAGCAGAATTATCTGTTTAATTAAAATGATCTTATTTCTGTTTGGGACAGAAACAACAAACAAGATCATTTTTCTCACCCCATTGGCGGATAATTCTGCTTGTTTTAAGCAAAAACTCACTTCATTTTGGTTTTTAGATATTTGGACTGGAAACAAGACAAAAATACTAAATAAGAAGAGCATTTTTGCAGTGCTTGTGTATATCACAGCCCCCATAGAGACACTGATCAAAGTCATTCTGTGGTGACGGAAATACTACAGAAAATACACGCGTGATTTCTACATGAAACGGTTAGTTCAGGCAAGAATTTAAAAAAAAGTCTATATTAGTACTCAATTCAAGCTTGTAGAAATGAAAGCGTAAATATCAACGATATAAAATGAAGTCAACTTTCTGATACTGGTGTTCCCATCATGCACTGGGGCATGACTAATTAATAAGGTTGATTTTTTTTTTTTTTTTTTTTGCAACTGATTTTATTGTTAAGTTTAGAAACTTGTGACTTGTGACATCTGAAGTTCATTTTCTCCTCAATATGACACATTCATACTCAAATCGAGCTATCGAATGTTACCGTCACTGTGTGTTGTGTACCAAGTATTGAAGTCTCTGTGTTCAGATGCCGCACTACTTGCTTCTTTCATGTCAGGGGTGGCAAACTCCGGTCCTGCAGAGTTCAGCTCCAGCCCTGATCAAACGCACCTGCCTGTGGCTTCCTAGTAACCCTTCAGACCTTGATTAACTTGTTCAGGTGTGTTTGATTACGGTTGAAGCAGAACTCTGCAGGTCTGGCTCGCCAGGACGTCGTTCGCCGCCCCTGTATTATGTATATATGGTGTCTATTGTGTTATTTACTCAGATGTTTCTAAGCATGCACTTTAAAAAGCACGCTTTTTAAAATTTAATTTTACTCTGAACTGAAAACAAGACACACTTACTAATTAAGAAAAGCATTATTTTGCAGTGCACCCATCCTCATTTGTCAGTAGGCTTTCGCTTTGCATCGCCCATAAAACTTTTTTTGCAGGATGACTTTGGGTTCTCAACAGTAGTTGAATAAAAGTGCTCGTTTTATAGGAGGTGGGAAGCGAGTGAAGCTTGGCTGCGTTTAAAACAGCAGAGAGGACCTGAGGTGCCATTAGTGGCTTGCACACAGCTGGAAGCCATTCCAAAAACATGGAGTGCTGGACGTCGTCTCAAACCACATGTTTTCACTGGGTTTTCACACTGTTCCTCACAATTGACTCGCAAAGAGGAAAACGCAGACTTCATATTGTATCTGGGTAACGAGGAGAATCACTAGAAGTAATCACGGAAATAAGAGAAGAGCCAGGTTATTGTGTACAAAACTGCGGATTTGCTAAGAAAGTCTTTTGTAAGTGGTACAAACTACACCGTCAGTTCTCAGAGGCATTTGGTCAGAAGGCCAAGAGTAGCGCATTATCAGTGACGCCATAGTCTTAAACTGCTGAGATGCATTTAAAGTAATTGTAAAACCACATCAGTGCATTTTTACTACGTGCACTGTGGATTTTAATAACAGCCATTAGATATTTAATTTGCTGCATCTAATCAGTCAGGGTGAAATTGCAATGTTAGATTGAAGTCGTATGTACTCCAAAACTCAAGCAGGGCCAATTCAGATGGACCGATACCAAACACACCGAGTTACTTCAAATTTAGCTGGTGCAATGTTTTCCATTAGCCACTATAAAGTGGGTGCCTTTTTTTTTGCTCTTTCTTTAATAAAATTGTCCGTGAAGCACATTAATGGTGTGTGGCCGACCACATATATCACTCGGAGCGGTGTGCTGTGTACTAACAGTGCCAATTAATGCATTTCAGCAAGTGAGTTTAAATCATCTTTGATAAGTGAACGATTTTAGAAAATTTTTTATCTCAAATGCGGTGATTACAGCTACTCATGACTGTTTGGCCAACCATGGTAAATTGAACGATAGCTGTGGTGTTTTTCGTCACTCGTATCAAAGGAGTATTGCTGTGTACAATCCACTGTGCTAAACTGTGACAGTCAACACAATATTGGAAGAAATAGAAACGCTGATATATTAATTATTTAAGCAAGATTGATTTAGTATGTAAAAGATTATTATAGGTCTATCCCCCCCCCAGTTTTATTCTTGTTCCATGCCTTCTTTTTTTAATCAACGCTTGACGTCATTGTTTTTAATGTGGGTAAGCTTAAAAAGCAACATTTTGAGCAAAAATCTGAGAAAAATCAAGTTTTTGTTAAATTACACCTGGATCAGATTCAGAGCGATGATCAAACACAGATGGAGTAGATGGAGTCCATCAACACCCCTAATGCTAGCACAGTCCTATCATTCATCACGGGGCGACATTTCATTCAGTAACATTAGGCAGTTTTGATTTATAGGATGTTTAATGATGATGATCACGTTATTTTACATATGCATCTGCTTACATATGTAATCACTTGTTTCTGCTTCTTCTTCACATGTGTTTTGGTCTGATTCTGTACTCTTTTAGGAGATGCGTCATAGCGGCCCCTAACATATAACAGTGAAAACATGGGAAGTTCCATCAAAGATGAGGTACGAGGTAATATTTTGAAATCGATTTTATGCCATTTCCATTTTAATTCTGTATAATTTTTTGTAATTTTGTCGTTTTTATAATTTTTTTAGTCTACGTAGTTTTTATTCATTTTTATTAAAAAATTAGCTACTTTTTAGTACATCAATTTGCCTTGAAAACTAGCTCTATATATAAGGCTCAAGGCTTCCACTGGAGGCAAGTTGAAGTGATGAACCCAAGTGCAGTTTATTTACATGAGGTGCGTGAACAGATATAAAACAGATGATGACTTGACGCATGAACAAACACTCACCAACAGCAGGTTACATCAAACAATACTTAACAAGGGAACAAGGCAAACATGAGGGCTTAAATACGCAAAGACTAATGGCTAGACAGGACACACCTGTGAACAATGAACCAATGACAGAACTGAACTGAAAAACCACATGACTAAATAAACCAACGACAAATGGCTTGTTCGACTTGACGCAGCGATGCGCAGACCGATCGGCAGCTGACTTGAAGCAGTGCATGCCAATTAGAAATTTTGTCCGACTTGAGGCAGTGCTGATGCCACGTGACTGTGACGTATGGCATCAAAGCACTGCGAGAGAGCGATTCGAGAGCAGCCGGCTAATACACACTGGTGCAGCTTCTCTAGAGCAGCTGCACGAGCGCTGATGATGACACAGCTGTTCCATGATTGGCTCTGGTGACGACACAGCTGTTCCACGATTGGCTCTGGTGACGACACAGCTGTTCCATGATTGGCTCTGATGATGACACAGCTCTTCCACGATTAGCTCTGGTGACGACACAGCTCTTCCACGATTAGCTCTGGTGACGACACAGCTGTTCCATGATTGGCTCTGGTGACGACACAGCTGTTCCATGATTGGCTCTGATGACGACACAGCTGTTCCACGATTGGCTCTGATGACGACACAGCTGTTCCACGATTGGCTCTGATGACGCTGTTCCACACAGCTGTCACACACAGCTGTTCCACGATTGGCTCTGATGATGACACAGCTGTTCCACGATTGGCTCTGATGACGACACAGCTGTTCCACGATTGGCTCTGGTGATGACACAGCTCTTCCACGATTAGCTCTGGTGACGACACAGCTCTTCCACGATTAGCTCTGGTGACGACACAGCTGTTCCACGATTGGCTCTGATGACGACACAGCTGTTCCACGATTGGCTCTGGTGACGACACAGCTGTTCCACGAATGGCTCTGATGACGACACAGCTGTTCCACGATTGGCTCTGGTGACGACACAGCTGTTCCACGATTGGCTCTGGTGACGACACAGCTCTTCCACGATTAGCTCTGGTGATGACACAGCTGTTCCATGATTGGCTCTGGTGACGACACAGCTGTTCCATGATTGGCTCTGATGACGACACAGCTGTTCCACGATTGGCTCTGATGACGACACAGCTGTTCCACGATTGGCTCTGATGACGACACAGCTGTCGACACAGCTGTTCCACGATTGGCTCTGATGATGACACAGCTGTTCCACGATTGGCTCTGATGACGACACAGCTGTTCCACGATTAGCTCTGGTGACAACACAGCTCTTCCACGATTAGCTCTGGTGACGACACAGCTGTTCCACGATTGGCTCTGATGACGACACAGCTGTTCCACGAATGGCTCTGATGACGACACAGCTGTTCCACGATTGGCTCTGGTGACAACACAGCTGTTCCACGAATGGCTCTGATGACGACACAGCTGTTCCACGATTGGCTCTGGTGACGACACAGCTGTTCCACGAATGGCTCTGATGACGACACAGCTGTTCCACGATTGGCTCTGGTGACAACACAGCTGTTCCACGATTGGCTCTGGTGACAACACAGCTCTTCCACGATTAGCTCTGGTGACGACACAGCTCTTCCACGATTAGCTCTGGTGACGACACAGCTGTTCCACGATTGGCTCTGATGACGACACAGCTGTTCCACGATTGGCTCTGGTGACGACACAGCTGTTCCACGAATGGCTCTGATGACGACACAGCTGTTCCACGATTGGCTCTGATGACGACACAGCTGTTCCACGAATGGCTCTGGTGACGACACAGCTGTTCCACGATCGGCTCTGGTGACGACACAGCTGTTCCACGATTGGCTCTGGTGACGACACAGCTGTTCCACGATTGGCTCTGGTGATGACACAGCTGTTCCACGATTGGCCAGATTCACCGCATGACAGCGATCACGTGTGTTTCGTATTTATTCTAAAATCTTAGGTTTAACTTTATGTTGAACTTTATTCTTGTACAAACAGACGCTGTATTATGCAGTAAATAAAGTATTGAATGAAAATTTCTCTGAAACATCTGTGTATTTGACAAATATTGCATTTATTTCACTTCAGCTGTGATCAAGTATGCAAACGCGGTGCGAGCGTCACTACGGGAAGCAGAAAGTGTCCGACTTCACGTCTCAGTTTGCAGCTCCTCCCCGCCTGCACGCGGCTAAGTATTGAAACTTATAAAGTAACCGTAAAGCAACCTGTTTAATTTTCCTGACTTTACAAACCAATATCCTTATACATCAGGTGATTTTATAGTTGTACAATTTAACCCAGAGTAGTTGTTTCAGTCATGATAAAATGTCACTTTTAATCTAAATGTACTTGTAGTCTGAATTGTTAAAGTAGTCTCAATTAAAAACTAAAATCTTTTCCCTTCCGTTTCACCGCTGTAGAACGACATGATCAACACTGGAAAAAGAGATGTTTAGATGTATATTTAAGTTTATAGAATTACAAAATACCAGCAGGAATTGCCATTTCAAGTCATTGTTTAATATCACAGTATTTCATCCTATTATTTCTTGGTGATCTTTTTTTTACTTACAAGCAGGCATATCCAGAGAAATAAAAACAGAAGCGTGCTTTTTATAGATACAGTGGGATTGTTTGGAGCTGCTGTGGTCTATAAATGTAAAGCAGTGTGCTCTATGAAGGGAGGTTATGTCTTCAGTTTTGGCAATGCAACAGATCTCGTGTAAGTAGTTTGACTCCCTACAAACACCAGGCCTCAGTGATGACGTACGGCCGATGTCGGCCAGGTCAAAGCTCAGCAGAGACGGCTGTTTGAAACGAATGTACACACTACTAATTAACAACAGCTGCACTAAACCAATGTCTGATCTAGCTAACTGAACCACTGTGATTAATTAGTGAGGTTTACACTTTGGCTAAATTAATGAATGTACTAAAGGTGATGATACACGGGGCAACTCTTTAAACAATGTTGCCTGGGCACTTTCCCATTGAGAATGGGTTACAAATGTCTATCTTTAGATCACCCTGTGTCTCACCCGGTTGTCCGTTGATGGCAACATTGTCCATCAACATTGCTCAAAAAGTTGCCCTGTGTATCACCACCTTAAGGCTATCGCTCATATTTTGGGTTTGTGATTTGAACAAACCACTAACTTTAGTACACTTCAGTCTGTAAATTGTCCTGTACTGTTTGTGCTACAGACATGAATGTTTGTTCAAATCAATTCAAAGTGGTCCAGAATATCATAGGGATTTAGGGATGATCTCCTTTGCCTTGGACCAGTAAACAACTGAATAACAACCACTCATAACCCTACAAACCGCCCACTGAACCATAGCAACATGGTGGCGACTTTACACAGGAAAGCCACTACTTTTTGTCTGTGGTCACTCTGTGGTCACCTCTGCATACTGTATGTTTAGGTTTATTGGAGCTTTGTTTTATTGATTTTTCAAGAATAATTATGCTCAAGACAAACAGCAAAGCCTATATGGCTAGTTTTTTTAACTGAGTAACAGACATTGTATCTATACAGTCTTAAAAGAATAGGTTCTATTTAGAACCTTTTAGGTTTCCAACATGCACTGTAAACCCTAACACTCAAAATAATGAATTGGTTTGTGTAGTGCTAACTCAAATTAAACTAATTAGTTCAAACAAATGAACTTTTATGAGTATTTAAAACTTTGAGTTCTCAAAACTAACACATTTTAAGTCATCTGAATGGTTTCATTGTTTTGAGTTTTATGAACGTGTTCATTTTAATTTAGACAAACTTAAATTTAAACGAAACTGGACTGGGATTTCTATTTCCCAGCATGCTTTGCCATGACACTCAAAAGCAGTGGCAGCGTTTCACAAAAACCTATGGTAGTCCTTCTGGCCATACAACAACGACATTCCCAAATAATCACATTATATCTAAACAAATAACTTAACAACAGAACAATTTTATTTTCCATGTTGATCAGAGTTTTTTGTTCTAACCAGCCACAATGGCAATTCATGATGATTAAATTTTCACCTAAAGATCCAGTTATGACAGTAGCAGGACACTTGGCATGCTTTTGTATTGCCTCGTTTCCAATGAAATTACCTGGAACAATTTGTCCCAGGAACTTTTTTCCCCCAGAGCCGTGTTTCCATTGTGGTTCAAAGTACCGTGAAAATTATTCTGGTGACGTAGCACTGCATGCAACTTTCCAGAGCCCACTGGATTCGTCCTCCGCATATAAGCTTAATAAAGCCTGAACCTTGCTGTCTGTCATATTTTTTAAACTTCATTATTGATTTGAATAGCAAAAAATGGACTTTGAACGAATACTACCTCGCGACCATGGCCGTTTTGAGTGGGACATTTTTTAACCCGGACTTCAATTAGACCTTGGTCCTGCGGCCGAAACTAACAGTGTACCACCCCAAAGTCCCTAGTTCCTGGGGGAAATTCCTGTTATTTCCCTATCAGTTATTTTAGGGTGTACTCTAACTAGGCACGGTTGTCTTTTACTTTGACCTGGCTCGTTTGTAGTTCTAGAAGATGTTGGTCTAGAGCGATGTCAAATGAACCAGACTTTGGGGTCAAATGTGCTCGGGCACGATTCAGAACGCCTAGTGTAAGTACAGCCTTAGTACATTAGTATAAATTAGTACCATTCAAAAGCTTAAACGCTCAAAGTTAATTCTGTGAAAACTGTTTTGAAATTGGACATTGCTTTTCCATGGACTCAATTTCTGTGATATCAACTAACAAACAAATGTGTAACACCATGCTTTCACTTGTTCTGCTGAGTGTCTTCTTTGAAAAGAGACCAACCTTATTTAAGTTCAGACTTATGATCAGAAAGAGTTAAGGTTAAGGACTGTTTAATAATCAGCCAATGTCTACAGCCCGGGTTCTTGGGACCTGAAGTGGGAATAAACTATAGAAAATGGAAATTAAAAAGTACATCTTTTTCTGTGAAATTTTCCGGCTCAAATCTGTCAGTCTTAACTGATCAGGTTGCATTTGATAGTGCATGTAGGACCTCAAGTTATGAGGCTCAGACTGCCATTCACTACTTGGACAAATGTGTTTTTATTTTGTTATTATTATTATTTATTTTTATGGTAAGCAATAAAAATGGTTAGTTTTCAGCATTACAGCTAACAGGTAGCAGGTTGAACAGAAGCCTCATTGAAAGCAAGTAATTAACGGAAGCCATGAATGACAAATGCCAAACAAACACTCATAACATTTGTTCCTAAGCTTCCGTGTTTATGGCACATTTTTACAAGGAATTAATGACAACAAGCCCTTGAGTTACAGACAATTAGTGTGAACAGAATATGGAGCAATTAGCAGCCAGTTGTGCAGCGCTGTCAGTGTTATGAGGTGAGTGACAGAAAACAGCATGCAGCACTCAGGGCAAGTGCATTCAGGGGTCAGAGTCACCGTTACAAACAGATATCAGGACCTGACACTTATTGTGCCATCATGTGACAGTCTGTCCTATGAACACAGGATCAGAAACTGCGCAAACGCATACATTAAGAGCTCAGATGCAAGGGCATGACGTGATTGACTGTGTTTGTAATCCTGAACTGTTATAGCACTCTGGATCTGTCACTCCAGTCTTTTTTTTTTTTTGGTAAAATAACCTAAAATGCATGCAGGAAAATCGTGTTCATTTTTAATATAGTAATTAATTTAACAACTGATGTTAAATTAAATTTGTAGGCTTGTGTGCAGCATATATGAAGCGTGTATGTGAGCTTCAATTTCATTACTGCTTTACTGTAATAGTCGGCCAGTGTAGATGCAAACCATTCTTAGGGCAGATAATATTATTGATTAATTTTTGAAAGTGTATAACTCGGGCCATGTGTGCTCTAGCACCCTGCAGACAGTTTTGGCCGTTTCCACTAGATGGCAGCAAATACTGGAAAAATATTGTTTATTGGGGGGTAATTGAGAACGAATGGGGGAAAGTCATGTGAGAGGAGACAATGTCTCCATCGCGCTTTGATTGGATATAATCGGTTATGATTGGATATGATTGGTTCGTGTGATAAATCTCTTGTTAAATCCGAAACTCTGGAATTGGTTCCCGCAGAAGTGTGACAGAAGCAGTTGAAAGGAATGCAGCTGCAGGGCGAAATCAGGCTGGGTTTACCCAGTCCAATAAATCTCTTGTTTTTGTGTGCGTTCTGGAATCGACCTGAATGAATAATGGCATTTATGTCACATCAAAACCAAACTTGAAATGGCCTGAAAACACGATGATGTGGGGTTTCAGTGAGCGATCAGCTTGGGGAAATTAAAGGTACCCTACATCTTTGTGTTCAAGCTTGATGACAATAAGCCGACTAGAAAGAAAAGCTGAACGTTAGTTGACAAATAATACATATTAGTACCTTTAGTTATTATTTTGGAATAAATGTAAAAATGCGTAAAACACTAACTTGATTAAATTTATACAAATAAAATTATAGAATTTACATACATTTAGTGTAACAGGGTAAATGTAAAATACATTTACATCTGATCGGTGATTATCATTTTAAAACGCCACCACACACCACTAATCTATATACAGAGCATATAACAGAGGCAGAACTAGTACAGCGTGTGTGTGTGTGTGTGTGTGTGTGTGTTCACTGTGGTATTTCACCACATTACACCGCTGTGGGTCTCAGCCCTTCCCAATGAATATTCAGAGTCATGGCATTAAAAACAGCCTGACCACAGTGAGCGATCCGATCGCCCGCCTCTGCAGACGGATCTGGACAGCTCATAAATCTCCCAGACATGACTGAGGTGGATCAAGGCCACCGGCCACCAGAGCGCATCCAATAAACCTGCAGTAACACTAGTAGGTCACGGCAGCAATGATCGTACGGGAAATTACATGTTCACACAATTATGCTCTATAATATGTACAATGACAAAACATGCTATGTGAGAGATACATTTAATAAATGTTAAAAAGCCTTTATTCAGTTTACAAGTCAACTGTGTTACTGCTACACTTATACATTATACACACATGACTGTGAACACAATACTAGCTGACTCTCAGCAATTACGACACAAACTGACCACTAGCGCCCCTGTTTTCCAGGAGAAGGATAAGGCCCAGTCCATGAGTTTGTGTACACTCCTAACACGAAAATCTCATTTGTTGAGAGGAATGTTGCTCCAGGACCAAAAAAAGAGTTCAACTACACCAGTCATTGCCATTTTTGGTTTGTTGTCAAACATTTTTCATTTCTAAGCAAATTAGACTCATTATAAAATGCACCATATTCATATCAGTGCTGTTTGCCTGGCACAAAATATATTTTCAAGGGACATATTCCAATAATTCCTCTTTAAACTAAACTGCAGATCTCATGTTAGGATCAAATCATTTTAGTGAGAACGTGATATCACAGACACTGCAGGATTCGCTGGGCGAACGGTCCATTGTCTGGTTTGAATAGGTCCAGTGATAATAGCTTACTGTACCACCGCAGCTGCACGGAGGTGCTGATTTCATGTAAAGGCATCTTCGGAAGGATACAACTTGAAGAAAACGGAGTCAGACAATTGTATTTACACTGCAATAAATAAGTAGGTTTATCTGTTTCCATTAAAAATATCCTAAACAACCTAAAAGATATGTTCACATTACCAGCAACTGCATGCAATGAACAAAATATTTTGAATTAAAATACCATTTGGCCCGTGGAAATGAATGAATCAACTCTATTCTAAAAACTTTATCTGAGAAGTATTTTCTGCAATTTAGTTGTTATGGATATTTTGATATAAAGGGATATTGGATGATTTTCTGCAATGTAATATGATGGCACAAATGGCATTTATAGTCCTTATCTAATGTTTTTCAGTGTCTTGTACCTTTGACAGTGTTGTGTCTCATGGATGGGAATATGCATGTAAATGATATGCAGATGAGGTTATGCATAGTAAAACTACAGTAGGCGTTGTAAGCTCCATATATGGCTGGGATTTATAAAGGGATTTTTGCGCAGGTTCTGGAGTACGCTCCTTTGGTTTTGATTGGTTTTATTGTAGGACAGGCAAAACAATTGGTTTGATTTCCTTCAGGTTCTCTTATAATGTTAAATGATTTCCAACCCTCTTTCTGGCTCTCTGTCTAAAAGGATCAGTTTCAGGAGGCAGTCAAATGCATTACTCATTACTCATGTGATGTCACAAATCCCACGATATCCAAAAGAACCATTTTCTGGAGCTTTTTTTTGTTTTTTTTGTATAATAAGGAGGACATTTAAAGACAATTTTAGTGATTAAAAAACCTCTTATATGTAAAAAGATCAAGAAAAATTGTATTTATCATAGCACAACCATTTTAAACTTGGTTAACAAAATCTTAATAAATACATAAAATAGCAACAATGTCCATTACGAGTATGTGTGCATGACCTGCATTTTGGTTTCAACTATAAAAATGCCATTTATTGCCATCTTATATGGGGCATATTGTTTTTGAAGAGTGTATATTTTTGTTATAGAGGCGCTGTGATGGTCTCAACAGTCCACTGAGGTAATTACACTTACTACACAGTGTCTTTGTTCCTCCGGCGTCCTTGATTGACAGGATGTGTTAATATCACTGCACTTATTTGATGCGATAAGTTCTCTGAAAGCAGAATTTGTCCAAATGCACGGGTGTCCTGCAGAAAGCCATTTCTGTTGCTACAGCTCTTAGGTTCTTCTGAATCAGGTCTTTTGTTTATTTTGCTGATCTGAATCTTCATCTCCAGAGCTTCGGCCCTCATGCGGTTGCCATAGGAACAAACCCATGGCCGCCCATGGACAAGTGTTTGCTTTGGCAGCGACTCAAGGGTTGAGGGTGGTGGAGTTAGAGAGCTGGTGTGGGATGAGGGATGTGATATGGAATGTCTTGAGACGTGGACTGTTTCAAAAAAGAGCCGGACAGGAAATGTTCGTGTATGAAGACTTCCCGGGAGCTGGGGGAAGATCTCATGGGCATTCTGTCATCTTTACTGAACATAAAACATTGATCTCTTGTTGCCCTTAACTGGCACTTTCCATTACAGGCACTTTCCATCAACAGCTACAGTATTTCAACCTGTGCTGTTACTTTGACTTTGAAAAGAAAGAAACACTGTTCGTTGAAAGAAGCATCATTTTGCCATCTCTGACAAGACAAACCAGTTTCAGTTCAACTAAAACTAAACCAAATACCACACACTCAAAACCATGACGCTAGTCTTTTAATCCCTTTAGATAAACCTCTAAGAAGGTTTTGCAGATATTAATTTAAGTGTTTAATCATCGCTCATTGCTTCTGGCCTTTAGTCTGGCCCACTCCTAAAGGACACTCTCAACTTAAACCACAGCGAATTTGGCATCTCTGGCTCCATCTAGCACCAGCTCAAAATTGATTTTATGTTTGTGCATAAAATCTAAATGTGTTTCGTTTATTTGCCACTATAGCCGAAGTTCAATGTACAGTAATTATATGGGCATGGATTTAATTTTCATTCATTTCATATCACTTGCAAGTGTCTCAAAATCAGAACAACAACAAGCAAATAAATGACCTGTTGATTGGCATTTTGCTGCATCCTGTTTACATGATTTTGACATAACTGCATTTCATTTTTTTGTACATATGTGACCCGTGCTGCCAAAATGAGTCTGCCACTTTCCCTCAGCACAAGTTTGGTATCGTTTTAAAGCGCAGCATTCCAACTTTGTGAATATTCATAGCGAATTCTCGATGGCATGAGTCTGAACCAATGAAATGTGATTTTCAAACTGGAAACAAAACGATCTCACAAAGCACAAAGAAGCCTCAGACAGCGTGCTTATATATATATACACACAGAATCACAGTACTTCAGAATATCTGTCATGTGAGTATTCACACACACACACACACACACACACACACACACACACACACACACACACACACACACACACACACACACACACAGAATCACAGTACTTCAGAATATCTGTCATGTGAGTACACACACACACACACACACACACACACACACACACACACACACACACAGAATCACAGTACTTCAGAATATCTGTCATGGTGAGTATCTCACACACACACACACACACACACACAGAATCACAGTACTTCAGAATATCTGTCATGTGAGTATTCACACACACACACACACACACACACACACACACACACACACACACAGAATCACAGTACTTCAGAATATCTGTCATGTGAGTATTCACACACACACACACACACACACACACACACACACACACACACAGAATCACAGTACTTCAGAATATCTGTCATGTGAGTATTCACACACACACACACACACACACACACACACACACACACACACAGAATCACAGTACTTCAGAATATCTGTCATGTGAGTATTCACACACACACACACACACA
Organism: Paracanthobrama guichenoti; assembly: GCA_018749465.1. Taxonomy (NCBI): domain Eukaryota; kingdom Metazoa; phylum Chordata; class Actinopteri; order Cypriniformes; family Gobionidae; genus Paracanthobrama; species Paracanthobrama guichenoti. Next base: position 97,601 of record JAGHMJ010001560.1, read on the forward strand.
CACACACACACACACACACACACAGAATCACAGTACTTCAGAATATCTGTCATGTGAGTATTCACACACACACACACACACACACACACACAGAATCACAGTACTTCAGAATATCTGTCATGTGAGTACACACACACACACACACACACACACACACACACACACACACACACACACACACACAGAATCACAGTACTTCAGAATATCTGTCATGGTGAGTATTCACACACACACACACACACAGAATCACAGTACTTCAGAATATCTGTCATGTGAGTATTCACACACACACACACACACACACACACACACACACAGAATCACAGTACTTCAGAATATCTGTCATGTGAGTATTCACACACACACACACACACACACACACACACACACACACACAGAATCACAGTACTTCAGAATATCTGTCATGTGAGTATTCACACACACACACACACACACACACACACACACACACACACACACACACACACACACACACACAGAATCACAGTACTTCAGAATATCTGTCATGTGAGTATTCACACACACACACACACACACACACACACACACACAGAGAATCACAGTACTTCAGAATACCTGTCATGTGAGTATTCACACACACACACACACACACACACACACACACACACACACACACAGAATCACAGTACTTCAGAATATCTGTCATGTGAGTATTCACACACACACACACACACACACACACACACACACACACACACACACACACACAGAATCACAGTACTTCAGAATATCTGTCATGTGAGTATTCACACACACACACACACACACACACACACACACACACACACACACACACACACAGAATCACAGTACTTCAGAATATCTGTCATGGTGAGTATTCACATACACACACACACACACACACACACACACACACACACACACACACACAGAATCACAGTACTTCAGAATATCTGTCATTGTGAGTATTCACATACACACACACACACACACACACACACAGAATCACAGTACTTCAGAATATCTGTCATGGTGAGTATTCACACACACACACATATACACACACACACACACACACACACATCATCTGTTGTGTCTTATATGAGTGTTTGGTGAACTGTCGGTGAAAAACCTCTGATGTGTAACATTATATTAGATCTGTGCGCTAGTCTGTCTTTTATAGTCTCATTAATGTAAATCAAACAATTGTGCTATCATGGGAAAAAAAAGTTATATAAGAATATCCTCCTGGGACCCAAGAATAGACTTTTGTCCACTGTAGTGGACATTATATTTGAGTGAATTTCTCTGACACCACACATGTCAGTGTTCACACACGCCGAAAGGCCTCCTGGCTCAGCTGGGACCTTCTTGCAGTGAGGAAACAGTGGTACGCACTGATCCACCGTACCAGTGACCTGTATCAAATAAAAATACATTGCGGCCACATGAAACTGCAGTGTGAATCTAGACTTTTAACACTTTAGAGAGTCTCTTTTAATTCTAGACAGATGTTTGTCAAGGTCTGAACGTTTCATTTTGGTGCACACCTCCAGACACGCTAGTGCAGAACGTAACTGGCTGCAGATACGTTGACATTGACCCCTCTTCCTTCTCAATAATGAATATCCTTTGAGTTGTCTCCATGGACATGGATCGTCTTTACTTTTGTGGTCTCAAATCACTTCCTAATGGTGTCTACCTTCATGTATATTACAATATTTGGGACCCAGCTGATGGAAAACATCCTCCTTGGTCTCTTGACATTTGTGTGCTGTTGCAGAAATGCTTCAACAGCAGGGGAAAACAGGGGCCCGGCAATCTTGCATCCCAGATGATCAGCAGATGATTCCTCCTGCTGTTGACCTCTGCTTCCTGTAGAGCAACAGAACGGATATCAAAACCACACACAGGCCGCATGGCAGCTGCCTGTCTGGAAACCAACCCTTGAGGCCTAAACCTTATTTCGGAAACTTCCTTTACTTTCAGAGGTGACACCCTGCTGAGGTGGTGTGTCCGGCAAGGGCTGGGCTGAAATTACACAACAGTTGATGCACCTTCTGATCATTGAAGGAAACACAAAAGTACTGAATGTGATTTAATGGAATGCAGAAATGGTCATGAGCATCAAAACAAGCATGCTTGTCCACTGACCCTGAGAGGAAGTAAGTGCCCAAGCCCCCAAAAAAGAGAGAAGCCAGATGTGAATGGGAAATGCTTATGGAGATTTCTGCAATGTAGGGTGGGAGCTATACAAACAAATAAAGTTAACAAAGACTTCCTAAGGTAACATTTTACATTCACACATTAAAGGATTAGTTCACTTCAAAATGAACATTTCCTGATAATTTACTCAGCCCCATCTCATCCAAGATAATAATAATACATTTATTTTATACAGCGCCTTTAAAAGTTAATTTCTCAAGGTGCTTAATATAAAAGCTTTACACATGATCAAATACAACAATAAAAGTGTATTATACTATAAATATAACAAAAGACAAATAACCAAAAACAAGTTTTAAAAACATCTAATGATTTTGCTTCCCTGATGTCAGCTGGGAGAGAATTCCACAGTTTTGGAGCATATTTTGGAGCCGTGTTTTAGGAACAGCTAATAGAGCACACTCAGATGTTCGCAGATTACAAGCTTACGTGCAAGGAGTTAAAAGATTGGGAGCTAAATCATGTAAAGCCTTATATGCTAGCATTAAGATTTTAAAATCTACGCGATACCTGACAGGAAGCCAATGTAACGTCTCCAGAATAGGAGTTATATGGTCACCAACCCTGGCCCCAGTTAAGATTCTAGCTGCAGAGTTTTGCAGATATTGTAATCCGTTAATAGAAGATTTGGATACTCCAACGAGGAGAGCAGTACAATAATCAATTTGTGAAAAAACTAAATAAATAATCAATCTTTCAGCTACAGAGAAAGACAGCATAGGTCGAATATGTGCAATGTTTCTAAGATGAAAAACCCTTTTCTTATTCTTAGACTTAACTGTATTCTGTACAAAAGGCTCAAATGACAGAGTGGCTTCGAAGATGACTCCAAGTTTTTTTAATTACTTTGTAACTCCAAGGCTACATCATCAACTAGAATAGCTCTATAGAAGCAGTATTACGCAGTTGACGGGGAGAGCCAAGGAGCATAACGTCACTTTTAGAGCTGTTTAGACACAGGAAATTGTTAGACATCTTCAACTTTATCTCAGAGCTACAATTGGAAAGGTTTAGTATGTATGTAAATCTGTGTGCAATCAGCACAGAAATGATAACTGAGGTCAAGAGATCTTAATAGCTGACCAAGATGTTCATGTCTTTCTTTCTTGCTATCGTGCCATCCCGTCGGAAAGGTCACGTGATGTAGGTGGAAGTACCGACCCAGTGTTAAAACGAACGTTCAAAGACTAAATCAAATGCCTTTTACAAAAATAAAGGTAAAACAACGATGTCGGACAATTTTAAAGTTAGAGGAGAACATGAGATGGAATTTTTCTGCACTGGGTCGGCACTTCCACCTACATCACGTGACCTTTCCGACGTGATGACGTCATGCGCCGTGAAGAAGAACAACACTGAAGTCACGCATTTGAGGTTATAAAGTATATAAATGTTTATTTCTTTAGATAATGTCCGATGGCTTGTCTGGATCAGACCCTATTCCTCTGGGATCGTTCAGAGCCGCTGAAGCCCTTCCTCTGAAACTGCATTGATCTGGACCTTCAACCGTTGGTTCCCATTGAAGTCCATTATGAGGAGAAAAATCCTGGAATGTTTTCCTCAAAAAACTTCATTTCTTTTCCACTGAAGAAAGAAAGACATCTTGGATGAGATGGGGGTGAGTCAATTATCAGGATTTTTTTTTTTTTTTCTAAATGAACTAATCCTTGTTCCCAACTGTGACAGTCACACAATCCACACCCATTCTACTGTGAGCTCATTAGCATCCATATGGATTTCCCTTCGGTTACCAAGAGGTGTCCTCATTTGGGACTCGCTCTGTGGAAGCGGATCTCTTGAATATGATGGCGATGAGGGGCGCCTTTGCCACATGTGTTCTCTTAGAGTGAGGCTCCATAAATTAAACATGATGCCTTAATAAAACAAGCCAGGCCACATCCACTGGGTTATCTAGCCCAACTTGGGCTCTTTTCCTGAGTGGGACGCTGTATCATGTTCCTTGAGGCCCTGTTTCCTCATCTCCACCCTCATCTTTGTCTAGACCCATTCCATCCTACATCCATTCCCAAGAGACTGGCGTCCAGATGTGTTTTGCAGCATCTTATGCTTTTCTGTTCTTCCCTTGAGGAACCCAATTGTCTGCGGAGATTGTGTTTATGTCTTGTCCTTTAATCCAACAAGCATGAAAGAACTGCACTACTTATGTTTTAAGGAGTGAGAGAAGAATGGTGAGGCTGGAGAAATGACAACCGTAACTACACGGTGCTTCCTGCATGTTTGGACATGTTCGGAGCAGGAACTTAGCTCATGGAGCTGACCTCCATTTCGCGCCTGAGGCAGGTCACCAGGGGAAGATGAGTTCCTGTGGCTCTTTAGCAACATGGCAGTTGGAATGGTGGCTCACAGCTCTCCTGGGTTCATGTGGATTTGTGTGGGCTCATGGCCAAGAGGTTCATTGGTTCATGTTTTGTGAACATATACAACAGACTCCACCACCAGCTTTAGCATGATTGAAAACTGCAATGGCAAATGTGTTGAGAACAAACAAACAGAAAAGTTTACAAAGAATGCACCAATAAATGTTTAATATCTTTTAATATCAAGTCATGTGGATGTGTAAGGTCATTAGCAAAGCTGACCCAGTGACCTTTCACGTCCATGATGGGGCTGTTGATAGTTTTCTCATCATTCTGAGTTAAAGAAAGCACTCCATTTCATAAGACTTAGCCCATCATCTCCAGAAAGCAGCTGAGGTCTGTCATCACATGCCCCTATAAAGTGAGGTTAACCGCACATGAGGCTGATTACCAGGGATTGCAGGGTTTTACTGAGCTGTGAGTGAAAAGGAATCAAACTCAGGGTGCTTTTTAAGGGCAATTTCACTTCAGCTGACCCACTTCCATTTTAGATACTATACCAGTGTTTTTTTTTTATATCTTTATGTGTGTTACAAAAAGACTCAGTTTTACTGGACTGGATGTAAAATCGTGATACTTCAGTGAATGCAAGAAAAGAGCTGGGCATATCTTTGCAGCCTCCCCAAAGGTTCTTGAACAATCATGCAGCAACGCTTGCAGGAACAGTCACAGAGGTCATCTGAGCTTTATGCTGAATTCAGTTTTCATATCATGTGAAGCATGCAACAAATTCAAGGATCGCAGGATGTGAGTGGGTCCAATAGTATTTATGTCTCACTATACGCTGCATTGATCCTGGCAAGTAGGACCTCTGTGGAGAGATTTAGTCTCACTATGGAGACACTCTTGAAGTTCTTCGATGGTCTAGTTCCATTGAGTCTCAGACATGCTGAGATTCTCAAACTTCCAAAAAATAGTCAAACAAATCAATCAAAATTTGGGGGATCCTACCTTTTTTTTTCTTCTTCTTCAGGGGTTTTCGTTCCTTTGGCTCTTACACCAGGGGACTGAATATATGATGTACTATGAATTATGGCTTTTATTTAACATTTCAGTTAAACTGCTTAGGAGTGGGCAATATGACCAAAATCTTAAAAGCGTCATTTAACCGTGGCAGTGATTCACATAGCCAAATTGTAATTAGTCTGGTCAGTACACCAATAAAATATAAATGAACAAAACCTTACAGATTTCATTATCCTCCATATCAGCACATAACAAATGAATAGCTCCAACTTACAACTAGTATCCCCAAAGTCACAAAATCAGTCATAAGGGTCAGTTTTTTTAAGTTGAGATGTATATATCATCTGAAAGCTGAATAAGTAAGCTTTACACTTATGTATGTATGTTTGTATACAATATAATAGGACAATATTTGGCAACTCTGGAATCTGAGGCTGCAAAAACATCTCAATATTGAGAAAATCTCCTTTAAAGTTGTCCAGATGAAGTCCTCAGCAATGCATATTACTACTAATCATACATTTATGATATATTTACGGTAGGACATTTACAGAATCTCTTCATGGAGCATGATCTTAATATCCTAATGATTTTTGGCATTAAAGAAAAATGATAATTGTGACCCACACAATGTATTGTTGGCTATGGCCACATATAGACCCGTGAGACGCACGACTGCTGTTGAGCTCCAGGGTCATGTATAGGAAGATGGTGCACTCCGATTACTTATGAATGGGAGAAAGTGCAACATCCAGTATGGTGAATAAGCCCCGCCTTCTAAATGAAAGAGCCAATAGTTGATTAGTAAAGTCATCCGGCCACTGCAGCTGCTGTTAGAAGCTCCGGTTGCTATAGAAACAGGCAGTGTTCTGAGACGTTTAGGATGCACATGCGCTTTAAGCTTTGTCCAGGGTGAAACATTATCATTATTCAAGCATTTAGATCAAAATTTATGAGATATTTGTTAGATTTAATTGGTGATTTCAAATATTAAAAAAAAAAAATTTAATCATAGGCCTAGAACAGTTTTGGAAAATTTTATGTTTCTGTTACGTGAGGACTCAAGTGCAGGAACGGATAGGTTTAACAAAAATAAACAATCAAAAAAACTACAAAGGGGAAAACAGAGGAGAGGAGAGGAGAGGAGAGGAGAGGAGAGGAGAGGGAGAGAGAGGAGAGGAGAGGAGAGGAGAGGAGAGGAGAGGAGAGGAGAGGAGAGGAGAGGAGAGGAGAGGAGAGGAGAGGAGACATTAGACAACATACCATCAAGGACTGTGAACACAAGGGAACTATTTAAAGTGGAAAAAATCAGGAGGGCACAGGTGGGAGAAATCAAACACTAATCAGACAACAAGGGGGAAGGATCAGACAGAGACACGAGCACATGGCCCAAAATAACAAAACACCACAAGTGCTCCACAAGACAAGACAGGCATGTAACAGTTTCCCCATTCAAAGAGACAGGATGCACTTGCATGCCGAGAGGCGTTTCAAAGAAGGCCGCCGAGTGAAAGGACTTTGGTATACCCAACTTCAAATATATGCAGTACACTCAATGATACACAATGATATATAGCAAATCTCAACGTGATTATTTATATTGTCACCATACAGTAGTGGCCAAAAGTGATGTCTTCACCCTTTATTCAAATATTATTAAAACTTGTGTAACACTTTAATAATAAAAGTAATAAAGCATGGGCACCCTGACTGTGACCCCATACGCAACAAACTGAGATGCTCTGTGTATTCTGACACCTTTCTATCAGAACCAGCATTAACTTCTTGAGCAGTTTGAGCTCCAGTAGCTCGTCTGTTTGATCGGACCACACGGGCCAGCCTTCGCTCCCCACGTGCATCAATGAGCCTTGGCCGCCCATGACCCTGTGGCCGGTTCTCCACTGTTCCTTCCTTGGAGCACTTTTGATAGATCCTGACCACTGCAGACCGGGAACACCCCACAAGAGCTGCAGTTCTGGAGATGCTCTGACCCAGTCGTCTAGCCATCACAATCTGGCCCTTGTCAAACTCACTCAAATCCTTACGCTTGCCCATTTTTCCTGCTTCTAACACGTCAACTTTGAGGACAAAATGTTCACTTGCTGCCTAATATATCCCACCCACTAACAGGAGCCGTGAGGAAGAGATAATCAGTGTTATTCACTTCACCGGTCATAATGTTATGCCTGATGTTATTGTTTAATTAGCTCATATGTAAAGAGTTGGATAATGTTTTTATGCTTTGTTAACAACTTAACCATATAAGTGATGTACAGTATTTTAAGAATAATTAGAATTGAATTAGGAGTAATAGCCAATTACCTCACATTGTCTGCAGAGCCTTCAACATATTTTTTTGTCTTATTAACTTTGGCATCCCTAAAACACTGTATATAGGTTTCATGTTAAAAAGATATACATTTATTAATAGAATCTCAGAGGACTGCATTTAGCCACAATGACAATCATTCAGCCAGATTATCCAAATCCAAAAAGATAAAGAGAGATAGAAAGGACGAAAGACAACAAATAGAGGCATTTAGTCCAGTCAATGGACACCCACATCCCTTCCGGCCTCTTGAGATGAAGAAGAGCCAGACAGCGCGGTTTTTCTTTCATAGTGCCTTTTGAAGCCGTCATTCCATCAGTGCATGCACCAGAAATCGACAATCAGAGATTTCCTGTACTGTTTCGCAGTGGACTGTTGCTAGATAACAGCGACTGCTCTCAGAACAAGAGTCCTGGCCAACCTCAGACTGTTTTCAGCACCCTGGAGTTTGTCTGTTTCTTTTAGTCCAAGCACTTCCACCCTTGGGGTCTTTATCTTCTTCAGAGGGGAAAATGTGGCACTCGGCTTGCCCGATGAGATCTGTAATACCTGCGGAAAGTGGCAACACTATAGCTACCATTTCAAATCACAAATCAGCTCGGAGAGGTGTTTATTTAAAATAAAAAATGATAACATTCGAAAAGTGAAAATAAAGTGCCTATTCTATTTAAGGCTACCTTACTGATTTTCAAACAGGTTTGTAATGTTTCAGTGGTATATGTAAACGAACAATCTGTACTCTTTCTCTGTGATTCTTGCAGCCAAATATCCCTGTTTGTTTGTCAGCAAACACACCACTCCACCCCGGACTGTCATTCCATCAAAGACTACATTTCCCATAATCCTTTACCCGGACTCATCAGCACTCATTGTTTACACCTGTGTCTCATTTACCTCATTATCTCAGCCTATATAAACCATGTTCACGCTGTCATTCACTGTGAAGTCTTGTTGTGTGTAATCCTGCATTTCTGTGTCTTGTGTCTTGTGTCTTGTGTCTTGTGTCTTGTGTCTTGTGTCTTGTGTCTTGTGTCTTGTGTCTTGTGTCTTGTGTCTTGTGTCTTGTGTCTTGTGTCTGTCACTCTTTTGCCTGTCTCTCCTGCCTTGTTTGCCTGTTTGGACTGCTTGCCTGTGTATGACCTTTTGCCTGGTTTTGACTACGATTGTGGATTACCCTTTAATAAAGCCGTGTTTGGATCCTCAACCTTTGAGTCTCGGAGTAGTATGTTACAAAACGTGTGTGTGCGCAAACGTTTTCAGATTTATAAAACCATGTATACTCCAGATCCTGCGCAGAATTCCTTTTTAAAACTCTCCACCATATATGGAGCTTACACTGCCTACTGTAGTTTTACTATGCATATCCTTATCTGCATATGCAAATAATATGTATATTCATCCATGTTATACCATGTTTAATGGTACAAGGCATTAGGAAAATATGAGATAAGCATGAGCTGTCACATTACATTGCTAAAAATCATTTAGTAACCTATCCTTGCCTTGTTTTTGAATAAGTCAAAATATTATAAAATACATCATCAGGTTTGTTTTTATAAATCACAGCTTATGCATAGGAAGTGGAGTAAGCCTCCTCCAGGGCCTGTTTTGTGCGTACACAGTGGTTATAAATGAAGCCCCAGGCCTTTTGTTAAAACTACAGATCATACTTCAACATTTTTGTATCCCTGCTCAGTCAGAACGAGCCCAGTGCATTATGGGTGTTGAGGTTTTCCTACCTTATGCAATAGGGAACGCCACAGCCCTTTTCTCTAGTCATGTTGCACTGATTTAAAAAAAAAAAAAAAAATGTGTCTACTGCTTAGACAGCCAAGTGTTACTAAAAGCCCATCTTGCCAGCGGTGAATTACCCTCTTAATAGTGGGAATAATGGGTATTTAATAGGCCTATAATTTAATTTGACCTCGATGTGTGCAGCTCAATTTGTTACTGTGCTCAAAGCCTTCCTGGACCTTTGAGGACACGTTTGCCGCTCAGCAGGTTCAGTATGGGTTAGGGTTAGGGTTAGGGTTAGGGTTAGGGTTAGGGTGGGTTTTAGGGACATTGGACAAGTACGGTCTCAATAAGGCAGCATCCATTTATGATACGATTACACTGAATATATTGTTATTATTTCACACCGTTATAAAATGTACCTCAATACACTGTATCTGCCACTATTAAGTATAATTTGTAAATACTTAAATTTAAAGAAAATACTTTTTTGTTGTTATTTACACTTTCTGGAAGTAGTTTCTACAGTAACGCTATTTGCCTATAGATAGATATTTAAATGTATATTTTGAAAGGCTTTTTGCCTGCAGAATGATGTATTGCCTTCAATTTTGGATTCCATCTGGAATAAAACCTGTGGAAATAATATCACAGATGAATTATGAGAATAGTTATGTAAAAGAGCCCAATTTAAATTACTTTCTAATCACTTTTTGCCATGCTTGGCTTCATTATTGGCCTAATTCCGGAGTGTGAAACCAAACTGAGCAGGTTTGTGCTTCCTTACAGGAAGATATTTGACCTCCATGGAAATAAGAAATCGCCACCATGTTGATACACCCTGGAGTGAGGTCCTGTCATAACAAATTACTGGTCCACGCCTTTGGATTGGGCATTTAGGAGAATTGTACATGTCAATCACGTCATGCGGTTGGATATTTGTATAATTAAGTCCTACTCCGGTGGCCTGGTCACGCTCTAACAATGGCCGAGACCCGACGGGGTCCAAAACACACAAACTCAAGTGGTGGAATGTGTCTCCTGTCACCAAGGGCTTCCTCTAGAACAGCACCATGGACTGTGAGGTGTTGTGCTATTTAATTACTCTGAGCTTACGGTTCCCCCCTCCCAGAATAATAAGGTTACCTTTTCAGTCAAAATAAGAATATGAACCTCTGTTTTCTTTGGTCTAATTAACCCTTAATTAATATTGTCAGCGCAGGACGAGGCCTCACCTCAGACTAGGCTGGGCTGTGAAGAGACAGGCTTTGTGGAATGAAATTTTTTGGGAAGCTCTGCTAAGACCCAAACACTGAATGAGAGCCTGCAGGGGAGAGAATCGTGAGTCACCCAAACACAAACAATAGTTTTGCAGTCACGCAGAGAAAAATTCCAGGAAAGGTAACATAAAAGAAAACTCCACATTCACAAGTATGAGTTACAGGTGAACCGTTCAAGTTCTCCCAAGAATGAAAGTGTTGTGATCGTTTACTCACCATTATATTGTTTCTATCTTTAACTATATAACAATTACTACAGTGTTTATAAGACTAAATACACTGCCCGGCCAAAAAGAAGCCGCTGTTTGGATTTAAGGAAGACACATCATGGTCATATTCCAGGATGACAATGTCAAGATTCATCAGGCTCAGACTGTGAAAGAATGGTTGGGAGGGAGCATGAAGGATCATTTTCCAGAACTTAAATTCATTGAAAGTCTTTGGGATGTGCTGGAGGAGACTTTACAGAGTGCTTGACTCTTGCGTTGTCAATACAAGATCTGGACCAAAAATGAATGCCCCTCTTGATGAAAATAAATGCTATGATGTTATTTCCATCAAGTGGTGCATCATTTTTTGGCAACGCAAGAGTCAAGCACTCTGTAAATTCTCCACCAGCACATCCCAAAACGAAAGTAAACGCAAGCTCCCTGATTTGTGCAAATTAGCTGACGTACAATAGCCTGTCTCCCAATATCAAAGCTCTCTTAGGCTGGGCTGTGTCGCTGTAACCACGGCCACATCATGGGGGAATATTTATACTGCTGTGAATTATTTTAATTATTCATATAAGACAGATGTTTCTGTATATTGATTTTCCACAGTGTTATATTGCCCGGACATGTGTTTGTGTTTCCGTTTTACTCTCGCAAGACTTCTGTCAGGAAGCTCCCGGGAATCCCTGTGCGTCATGCAGCAGCTGATTAACACTTCCGATAAAGGAAGTTTTCTCTTTGTGGAAGTAACACTGGTTGGAGTATTTCACCTTTGGGATTCTGACCCAGCGCTGTACCTCATCGTGCTCCGGACTAAAAAGCCTTACTGGTGAGGCTGATACACACACCCACACACCCACTTACACACACATAACATTGAACTGGAACGGACTATTCAAACGCACTTACATACATTTTTGTCATATTGTATATTCTGTGTTTCTTGTTTAATACACTTTGGGTTGGCATTTATTCTGTCAATCAAACACTTTGTTAAGAGGGTAAAAGAAGTTTTTAGTAGTGTAAACTGCCTTCTTTAGTGTTACAACCTCTTAGCTCTGGTCTCTGTTGTTATTGAGAGAGTACTGTGATTATAATTGCACTTATTGTTTGCATTTAATGAGAAGTTTTTATTTTCTGTGTTCAATTTGTGGAAAGGAGTTGATTTAGGAGGTCACACACACCCTCAGTCAGAAGTTCTGGAAGCTCATAATTCATGTACAGTAATATCTGAAGAGACTCGTGTGAAATCATACAGGAGAGAAGCCAGTCAGTTGACAGTATTGTTGTCTTTCAACGCATTTGATAATTCATACTCAGAAAGTAGAACTGAGATGACATTCAAGTTTATTAGTTAGAACATTTGATTGCAGTGCAGAATGAGCCATCAGTATGTGGGGCAGTTTTCCCTGTAGTCTGCATTGAGAATGGCTTACCAGCAAACAACTTCAGTCTTAGACGTACAGTGAGAACACGACTGGCAGATTATGGGCCCTAGTATAGACATGGTGCAATGTAGAGCCAGGTGCGACGCACATGTTTTTTGCTAGGTTCAGCCGGACGCAGTTCTCATGTTCACGTCCAGCTCCATGTTGTTTAAATATCAAATGCACTGGCGCATCTGTTCACCCATGGGCGTCTGGTCTGAACACCAGGTGTGTTCAGGAGCATTGACAAAAGGGTTGTCCCTAGTCTCTTAATGAGTCATGGGTGTGTTTTGGGTGTAATGAGCAATAAACCAATCAGAGTCTCATCTCCCTTTCCCTTTAAAAGCCAGTTGCGCTCGCACCATGGTGGATTCACTATTTGCATGGAAGAATTTGCGAGCGGACAAACTGAACCTCTAGCAAGGAAACGGATCTGCGAGGATCTGCTCATCCAATTGATATTTTGAGGAACTGAAAACAACTGCGCCATTGACCAACACAAACCTGCTCTAAAGTCAATAGTGCAGTATCTGTGTGTTATTCAAAGGGTGTGTTAGTAATATGAGCCAATAGGTGGTCCAAAACACATGTACACTGATTATTATTATCATATCTGTCCACTCTAAGATAGTGTATTTCACAAACAAATCAAAGAAAAAACAGTGCAGCTCCTCACTCGTCGCTCTTCCAACGGCCCTTTGAAAAAGACAAAACAAATGAATCAACCATTGTGCCACTTTTTTTAATTCCCTTTTTCACTGTTAAAGCCTTTTGGTGCCATTAGTTGATCTAGATGAAATGCTCAGTAAGAAACAAAGAAACGACACACGCTAACTGCAAAAGAATTAAGGTGAAGAATTGAGTGTGAAACTATCAGAAACCCTTTAATCTCCAGCACCACCATTTTCCAGAACTGCAACCTACCTGGAGTCTCCAGAAGTGCAAGGTGTCAGGATCTCAGAGACTTCAGTTAGGTAAAGAATCCTAAAAAATGACCCCCACTTAATAAGAATCACAAGTGGATGTGTAAATACATGGTTATGGTTTCAAACCTGTCTTGGAGTACCACCAGCCCTGCACATTTCGAATGTCTCCCTATATCTGACACCCATTTCAGGCTTTGCAGTCTCTACTGATGAGCTCATGAGCTGAATCAGGTGTAAGTAAGGACTACTAGTAAGGACTCAATATTACCAAATCCTTCAGAAGGCATTACAAATGATCTGGAACAGTACTCTAAAGCGTTACTATATTGGGTATCTTTTGTGCATTTGTTATTTGAATTAGCACTAAATAAAAAAGGGAAAAAAGCACAGGCAGCCGAGTGAGGAGATGGCTAAAGCTCCTCAGATCTCATTACTCAGCGGAAACTAGTTGTTCGGTGACAAAATAAACATTTATTTCAGATGTATTTAAAATCAAACATTTGAGAATGGAAATATTTCACTCAATGTGCACTCTTTTAGAATAAAAGCTAAAATGGTCCCTGTATGGCGCTGTTCTGTGAAAAGGCTTGTCTCATAATTACATTTGAAATATGAATAAGTCCTGCTTTCATTTTGGGAGTCTGATGTGCACACCTTACACAAATTAAGAAATTGCTGCCATTGTGGGATTTATATCGTATATTGTTTCAAATTATAAGAAAACAAGAATACCATCATGCGATTCAGGGTGTGGGGGATGGGAACTGCTGAATAAAATCTCACGAGATCGTTCCTGCAAAAGTTTTGTCCTTTTTTTGCCTTTTTTCTCCATATCCACAGGCTCTTGATACGTTTATATGGCAGAAAATTTGGTAAAATGGCATTTTTAAAATTTGATTAGATTAAAGTCACATTGTGACTTAGTACACAAATATGCACCCTTTTTATTGTTATTTTAACACTATCTACCCATGTAATCAACCTTTGGAATTGACTATGCACTTGTCTTTTTGGTAAATGAATTAGACCGCTGAGTAGCCCATTTTCAACCCATGTACTCATTTCCCATTAGTGAACCAACAAGGTCCCACATGGGGAGCCCAGCTTGGTTTGCCCATGTGGGACCTGCTTAGTTGACCCAAGTGGGCCCCAGATAAGATGCCCATTTTGAGCCCATGCCCACTCTGTTCCCCTGTAGCCCATGTTTAACCCATGTGGGTCCCACATACACGTGTTGGCTGGGAGGGAGCACACCCACGTTTAAATATTAAAAATAAAAGGATTAATATAGTGTATATAGTGGATAAAAAATAATGGATAGTAATTTCATCATTCAGACGAGCAAGCAGGCGTCATTGGATGAGCAGATCTGTTTCCTCGCTAGAGGTTCAGTTTGTCCGCTCGCAAATTCCTCCATGTAAATCCGCCATGATGTGAACGCAACTGGATTTTAAAGGGAATGGAAGATGAGACTCTGATTGATTTATTATGACTCTGATATGATCATTAAGAGACTAGGGACAACCCTTTTGGACCATGTGCTGGGCACACCGACCGTATCTCACGTCGTTAAACAAGCAAAAGTGGATTCAGACACACCTGAAGTGCACCAGCGGCGTGAGCTTCAGAACATGCACTCAGATCTGTAAAATAGTGCCCTATATGTTAAGCACTGTACATATTAGCTTAATAACTGAACTTAATAATCATTATTCTAAGTGGTTGTAAGATTTCTGTAATATAGTACTGATATTACTGCAAAAGAATCTAAAGCTCTGGACGTGTTCTTGATAGGTTTCATGAGATAAGGAAAACATGAGTTTAAAAGAAACAAGTTAGGATGACATCGGTTCATGTTGTAGTTCTGACCTCATAGCTCACTTCCAGTAAATACAATTGTAGCAAATAGTGCGCCTAGAGGATATTTCCACAACAAATATGAATTATTTCACTTTTGACCTGTGCAAGAGAGAGAGGCAGTGTTCTGTTCCCACCTCGTAGCCTAATTTCCAGACACACAAACCCAAAGTGATCTGTGTGTAAACCACATGAAGTGACACTTTGTCCTCTGCTGTGCGGCCACACGGAGAGGAAGAAACGCTGTCACTCTAGAGGTGTCTGTGCCACGCCAGCTACTGCTGGTGCCAGTGATGTCAGTGTTTTCCAGTCACGCTGGTGTGCTGGGTAATGTGCTTTCACACAGGGTTTCTCAGCATTGGGTTGAACTCACACACCTCAGGTCTGACGGTGCTTACAATGTCCAGCCTGACATTAACACACTATTAAAAATAACGGTTTGCACAATGCTGCGAGCTGATTAAAAGAATCAATAAATGCAAACAATAACAAGCCCCAGTCTTTCCCAAAGGTTGTATTTAAAGCTCTCAGTTCTGCAGTCAACATTTCAAATGCATTAAACTGTCAGTGCTGATGGTGGCCCTGGAAATCTGCTGGTGTAAATCCCTTTTAAAGGCAGCAAGTCTGGAGTTATGTTTGCCGTTTACTTGTTTATCAGCTCCAATGAACCACCACCTCTGCAGGTCACCACTTCTAGCCCGAAGGCCTCTTAACACCTAGTTTTTCCCCATTATAACTCTTTATGCCAATAGTCTAATTATTGCAAGAAATCCGAGCAGCCACTATAATGGCCTGTAGTTTGTTCATTTGAAATGATGAATGTTTTTTATTCTGTGCCTCAGGCTCAACAGGAATATTGTTCTCAAGAAATGACGCAAGTTGCAATGTTTACTCGCATGTTTGTGCTGTTGAAATGACGCAATTGCACTACTCTCTTCCATTACCAGAAACAGAATTAGATTTTGGATTGAGTAAATTAGCTTATGCAGTAATGCAGCTTTGTTTCATGTTGAAATCCATTATTTAATTGAAGGGTTACTATACTAGTACCAAACTTCGAAGTTATGACATGCATTTACATGTCAGGGACTACATCTGCTCCACTTGTGAACTTACTTTAAAATGAGTGTTTTTTTATTGTATTGTGTAATAACCAGCAATAAGGAGCTCTGGGTTGTGAGTCATGTCTGACAACGTCTTTAGCCTTTTTGATTACATAATCAACATCTTAATGTACTGGGGGAAGGGGCAGTGTTCTTTAAGTACAGGTGGGATATCATAACTAGCCACACCTGTGAATGTACATGTGCTTCTTGTAAATGTGTTTTCCACTATGAACTTTATCAATTACAGGGGACCTTTATCAATTATGCCCCTTTTCACAAGATGTAATATAAATCTCTGGTATCCCCAGCATGTGTCTGTGAAGTTTCAGCTCAAAATACCCCACATATAATTTATTATAGCTTGTCAAATTTGCCCCTATTTGGGTGTTGGGAAAAAACTTGCCGTTTTTGTATGTGTCCCTTTAAATGCAAATGAGCCACTGCTCCTGTACACAAGCTTTGGACACAACGTCAACAACAAAACAGAGGAATCTCACTCAGCCAAAATGTCAGAAAATGTTGAGTGCAGCCTGTTTGAACCGGATTCGGACACAGACGAGAGACTCAGGAAGAGGTTGCAACTTTTCGACTGCACCTGGACGTTTCTAAATGGTAAGTGGATACGTTTATGTAAAGTTAGTTGTGGAGTTACGTTGATTCAGTTAATTGACTAACATGTCACGTTAATCTATAAATTGTTGTATAGGTGCTTGTGTGGGAATGTAACACGTCCATCGCCCGACTATGCAATGCATAATAAATGTGCATTTATGAATTACGCAGTGTTTTCAGGATCAAACTAACTTAACAGCTCTAGTCTCTGTGAATACAGTCAGAGACGATGCTAACTTTAGCCATATTAGCCGTACAGCATTCAGCTCATTCAGAAAGGAAATTTGCAAACATTCACAAAATATGAAGGGCCATCCTCAGTTGTTCTGCACGAAGCGTTGGTATTGACCCTTCCTTCAGAAACAACTTTCTTGCAAATCCTCTCGTTAGTGAAGCAGTCATGCGTAAAATGATCTGCGCAAATATATAAAATTTTACCGACATTCTTCGGTACATTTCCTTAATAAATTAAATTTAACCAAGGTGTCCTCACTGGCTCTGAGACTCGTATGTTCACTGGTACATCCAACAACAGAACATTAGTAATGTTTTTGGCGCAGAAATTGTAATACTCTAGCGCTGATACAGCGATTAAACAAAAATGGCATCTCAGGGGTGTGTCTATGCTAAAAGGGCCAGTCATCAAGAGTCATGGGTGGGGCTTCCCTACTCTTACGTAGGAGTAGAGGGAAATAAGAAAGAGCGTTATGAGAGATTGATAATGATTGATGGGGATTATAAAAAAAGTATTTTTACCATTGTAGGCTGGTTGTTTACACACACTATGGACACACATCTGTGTTCAAACACCTTATAAAAGTGAATTTTGCATAATATGTCCCCTTTAAATGTGTCCGGTTTTGGGATGGACAATATGAGACTGGAAAGCTGGAGCCAGTCTTCTCAAACATGTAAATGTCATCTGTGCTAAATTTCAAGTCAGGAGAACTTAGCTCTTTGCCAACCTAAATGGTGAGTCTGCATGCACTGAACATGCAGCTGGTTTTGCTCCAAACAGGTTCTGGGCCGGAATCCAGCACAGGGTTGAGGAATAAGGAAATGGTGCGCGAGAACGCCAACTCCATATACCCATTCCTTGTTGTCTGATTGGCTGTGGTGAGAAGTGTGGCCAAGCTAAACAGTCACCCCTTTGCGTCCTTTATGCAGTTCCAAGGATATGAAGTCTTGCACTATTGTAACTGTTCTGCCAGTCATATTGATATGTTGTCAAAAGCATGCATGCAGCAGCTATTTTACAATCAGAACTCAGTTTTGTCCATTTTTATATTTTTTTCTCAGTTTTATAATGCCCAATATATTATTTTGCCAGATACAATGTTTGACTAGTGTGTGAGGACACTATAGTTCATTTCTGTAAGTGAGGAGAGCAAAATAAAGTCAACTGGGACTTCTTATACCCAAACATTCAGTAACAGTGCTGATGATGTGGGCCTAAAATGATCCAGACACTTTGAGCTGAGCATGTTTTGCTGAAGTGTTTGCTCTTTCATTGCTAACGTGACCTTTGACCCCACAGACTGAACAAAATGAAGCATTGCTTGAGCTAAACTGGTGTTATCTAATTGTGTCCTTAAATCTAACAGCTGATTGGTTGATTGTGATCCATTACACACCTATCTATCAAAGTTACATTATCAAGATGAGTTTGTTCTGACAGTTTAACTCTGAATTCTTGTCATATTTTATTCTTTTTATTATATTTCATTTTCTAAACTATAGTGAATAAACTGATAATGTGAGAAAATGTTGAAGGTGTCTGAATACATTTGGGTTTGACTGTATATTATTATGATAAGGACTATTACCATGACATAAAATTACTCATACTGTGATAAAAGAAGAATGGAAGAAAACAAACAAATGAGCTCCCTCACAAAATGTCACATAACTAATCTACTGCTGTAATTGATTTAAAAATGAAATTTATGGGAGTAGAGGTGGGTCTTGTCGTAACTTATGTGTTGACAGGATTACTGTGTGCGTGAGCAGCTGAAAGATTGGGTGTGTTCTGTTGAGAATACATGTGACCCCTGTAAATGCTGTACTGGCTACTAGTTGGCTTTTCCTGTCAGAATATGTTAGGCAAAATGAATCTCCAGGGTGCGGGATGAAAACCCCCTGTTCAGCCTCCAGGGTCAAGCAATGAATTCATTAGCCGCTATTGCTCTGGACTGGTGTCCAATATACAAAGCACTAATGTATAAAAGAGGTCCCTTGGAGCAAATGAACTGAAAAACATACGGCATTTAAAATAATAGAAACAAGACCTAATTGTTCTACTTTCCTTTAAATTAATAATTTTCCAGTTGTGGATTCTCGGAGTTGAAGCATGACTAACCATCTTGACTACCAATTATTCTTGTATTCTAGCATCAGAGATTCTCTGTTATTTTAAACTTTCTAAGAGGCACATCTGACAACAGGATTTATGCAGGAGGTGTCAGTAAATTAAATCTTGTCCTGTGTTCCTAGTGTAGACAAGGGATCAGGGATTTCCAGGGTTGTTGGAGCTTACCTTTTAAAGTGAGAGTCAGACTCTGTAGAGTAATCTAGGCCTCACGGTTTCTTAAGCAAGTTTTTAGTATATGGCTCACCCCTTGGTGAAGGTCAAACCTGCAAACTTTGAGAAAGAAAGAAAGAAAGAAAGGGAAAAAATCTCTCTCTCTCTCTCTCTCTCTCTCTCTCTCTCTCTCTATATATATATATATATATGTATACACCAATCAGCGTAACATTATGACCACTGACAACTGAAATGAATAACACTGAATAACTCTTCATCACGGCTCCTGTTAGTGGGTGGGATATATTAGGCAGCAAGTGAACATTTTGTCCTCAGAGTTGATGTGTTAGAAGCAGGAAAAATGGGCAAGCGTAAGGATTTGAGCGAGTTTGACAAGGGCCAAATTGTGATGGCTAGACGACTGGGTCAGAGCATCTCCAGAACTGCAGCTCTTGTGGGGTGTTCCCGGTCTGCAGTGGTCAGGATCTATCAAAAGTGCTGCAAGGAAGGAACAGTGGAGAACCGGACACAGGGTCATGGGCGGCCAAGGCTCATTGATGCACGTGGGGAGCGAAGGCTGGCCCGTGTGGTCCGATCAAACTACTGGAGCTCAAACTGCTCAAGAAGTTAATGCTGGTTCTGATAGAAAGGTGTCAGAATACACAGAGCATCTCAGTTTGTTGCGTATCCGCTGACCAGTCAGGGTGCCCATGCTGACCCCTGTCCACCGCCGAAAGCACCAACAGTGGCACGTGAGCATCAGAACTGGAGCACGGAGCAATGGAAGAAGGTGGCCTGGTCTGATGAATCACGTGTTCTTTTACATCACGTGGATGGCCGGGTGTGTGTGCGTGGCTTATCTGGGGAACGCATGGCACCAGGATGCACTATGGGAAGAAGGCAAGCCGGCGGAGGCAGTGTGATGCTTTGGGCAATGTTCTGCTGGGAAACCTTGGGTCCTGCCATCCATGTGGATGTTACTTTGACACGTACCACCTACCTAAGCATTCTTGCAGACCATATACACTCTTTCATGGAAACGGTATTCCCTGGTGGCTGTGGCTTTTCCAGCAGGATAATGCTCCTGACACAAAGCACAAATGCTTCAGGAATGGTTTGAGGAGCACAACGAGTTTGAGGTGTTGATTTGGCCTCCACATTCCCCAGATCTCAATCTAATCGAGCATCCGTGGGATGTACTGAACAAACAAGTCTGATCCATGGCAACTTACAGGACTTAAAGGATCTGCTCCTAACATCTTGGTGCCAGACACCACAGCACACCTTCAGGGATCTAGTGGAGTCAAAAAGGGGGGCCAACACAATATTAGGACGGTGGTCATAATGTTATGCCTGATTGGTGTATATATATATATATATATATATATATATATATATATATATATATATATATATATATATATATAGTTCAGAGAACTGACTCACGTCTTAGAATTGACACTCCATAGAAAGGCCTCTTGTCGTAGCAGACTGAAAAAGCTGATGATGCCTAAGGCACACTAGAGACTCTCGCCATCATGAACTGTACCTTCTATATCTTCTCTGTCAGACCACACAGGGCTACTCTCGGTGGTATGGTCTGGCACATACTGTCAGCACTTAACCACACTGAGTGTCACTGTTCCTTTACAGCCCAATGGGTTGAAGGTGTGGATATAGACCACCTTATTCAGTGAATCAATTGCATTGTATATTTTCTTAGAGCTGTATTTTTTTTATATGCAATATATGATTTGTCATCTCATGGACTAAATAAATTTGGTATCTTGTTACCAGGCAGATTGAGAATTGAATTTAACTAATATCAATGGGGTTCTCTTAGAGTGGGTACGGTAATTATAGATCATGCTTCATTTCATTTGAAGTGACTGGAAAAAGTGAGTGTGAGTCTCTCTGACAGGGTTAGGTATTGGAAGGTGTGTGGTACAGTCAGAGATGAATGTCACCACGGTATCTCCCTACCTGAGATTTACAACCAAGCGCATGGAACAGACGGCTCCAGACAGACCTCTAAAACACTTTTAATCAGATGTACACAAGTCTTAATTTCAACATCTGACAGATTCTTACATACCCAGTGACCACCAAAAAATAAACAAACTCTTTTTTACTATCGGAAAAGGTCTAGGAGAACGAATCAAAATATTTCCTGTGGTGGCTGACTAGCTTAGAGTTTGGCTGGAACATTCAACCACCACGCAGATTTAAAATTTTGCCAACCTGTAATATGTCAACATTTTATAATTCTTCTGTATTCACAGTAGACGCATTCAGTATATGGATAAAACGATGTCAGAAGGGTTGATGTCTGTGTGGTGGAATCACAGTGGATTCTTCCATGCATGAATACATTCGAATAATGTATTGCTCTTATCTGCATGACCAAAAATGATGGCATATTTCAAGATGTTTCCACTGTTATCAGGAACATCAAGTGACAAGTGTAGTCAAGTATACAAGTGATTACGCCGGTGCCTCCATGTCATGCAGTAAGCATGCTAATATATTAGCTTCCACACACCACACAAACACTTATGCGCACATTTATCTAGGTTAACGCTAGAGCGAGCAGCCATTTAAAGTTGCTACTTACTTGTTTCAGTTGAGGTTGATGGATGATAGGTGAATGTTTGGATTTCCTACTCGACATATCGGCACAAGTTGTTTTGTTTTTTTTCTGCAACTAACTGCCTAATACAATTTTGGTCGACTAAGCCTCTTCTGGTCGACTAATGTTTAGTCAAGGACTAATGTTTAGTTGACTATTAGGGGGCAGCCCTACAAATAACCAATTCCCATAAAATTAGAAGATGAAGTATGGATATCAAGAGTGGGCCTAAGACGGAGCCTTGTGGCACTCCATACCTGTCAGCATCTTGCGACTTTGTTTGGTGAGGTTTATAATTGTGTGCCTATCAATATGTATTATGCTTTGTGCTGTTTTTTTTTTTTTTTTTTGCCCCAGCTTTCTTTATTCATTAATTTGTCCTCACACCTTCCTGCACCCTCACCTAACACATCTAACACCTGGGTTTGAGTTACTTGTGTTAACATCAGGAATAGCACCAACTGGCCAATTGCCAAGATGGAAAACTATCCCTACTGACGAATGAAGATAAGTACATGCAACACTTACATGTAATGCTGGTTACTGCATGAAGGGATGATACATTACTTGTTTGTAATTCTTTCTAAAGTTGTTCCAAGCATTATAAGCAGGTTGTGACCAGTAATCTGTTTAACGGTAACAATCAAGGAAATAAAATAAAATACAGTACACACAAAAATGCATGATAAATAGATTAAGTATTACAATTTGAGGCAGAATCAAAGCAAAACTTACCAAAGCTCAAACTCAAGCTATGCTTGAATCCCAACGCAGACGAGCCAACAGCAACAGGACTAAATGTCAGTGTAAGGCAAGCTTTGATAAGAGAATCTGTGTCAAAGCTTCCAAGAATAACAAGCAGACTCCTGGCATACGTTATTTTTAAACATGGAAGTTGCAATGGCTGTTCTCTAAGCTGGAAAAATATAACTGGTAATATCAATTTAGCATGTGTCACTCTCCCTTTCCTTTTCAAGGAGTCTTTGGAAATTAGAGTTTACCTTTCATTATGTTTGTACAGGATTGTGTTACATATGCAATAAAACACCTTTTAACATACTCCAATAAAATATGAAATTCTTGAATGTCTGCTGGCTGTACTGAGTCTTTTTCTGAGAGATGGACCGTGCATTGCGTGCCAGACGCTGGAACATGCTTTCATGGATCTCAGACCTACTTGTCTGATAAGTCTGCATTGAGACATACTGTTTGGTCAGCTCATTAACTCTTGGTTTCCACTCTTAACTCTTACAGTTCAAGGAACTACATGCAGTACACAGAGAACAGGGAGATAACTAATATAGACTAATTTGTGATTATTAATAACTTTTCCCCAGCAGCATAGCGTCTTTTGCTTTGATTCATATCAGCTGACCCACAGAGACATGCTGGATGAGAAGTCATTATTCACACAAACAGCTACTCAAATGGTCATTTCACGCATGTTACAGTATCTTTATTTTACCATATGTCATAGACACTCAAAGTACTATATTTGAAATATTAGAAAATGATTCCAGACCGCTTCTAAACAGCTGTTAAATTAATTCCATCTTCCAGTGTAGATTAATCATACATATCATATTATATCCCATCCTTACAAAAACTAATATGTTTACAGTTGCCAAAGCCATCACAATCCCTGCTTATTTGGCAGTAGCTGATGAATCAAGGTGCTGTGGGTGCCAGAAGCAGATTCTGAACAAAGATGCTCTTTCTAAAGGCATGGAGAAGTGCTGAAAGGGCAACAGAGGGCGGCATTATGATGTGCGTTGCCAGTATCATGCTGGGTGCAAAAACAAATATAGTCTATCATCTTGCCCCTACGGCGAAGACCCTAAGGGCTCCAACAGCTCAGTGTGGAAGTAACACTGGCTATACATACTAGCATACTAATTTTAAGCACTGACTCTGTCCAAAACTGAACGCTGCTACCTTGTTCCCCAGACAGTGTTTTTGTACAGTAGTACCTCCTTGCCGACAGGCTACCAAGGTTCCAGCACAACTTATGAATACATTTTAGTCAGGTAACTAAACAAATATTTAAAGACTAGAATTATAATTTTACATCACTAGACCGATGGATATTTGGCCAAAAAAAAGTCTTAAGTCTATCATTCTTTTAAGAGACAGCTCATTCTAGTTATGGTAGGGTGTGCTATGGGATATGTCCTGGGTGAGAATTGAAGGTTTTTACTATACTATAATCACCATTAAAGGCTATTTTAGCACCATGTTTGCCATGGTTTCAATGGTCAAACACATCTGTCTAGCACATATTTATGTAGGAAAAACAATGGAAAAGCAGTGCAGTGGAATGTAAAAACGCATTCAGAGTGAACAGCCTTTATAAAGTGTAGTTTTCCAGTGGCCAACACCTGTCCTGTTCCAATGCCGCTCTCCGATTGGTATAACCATGCGAGGTACAGATAAAACCTCTCTTCTTGTTAGTGATGCCAAACTTATGGCAGGGGAAACAGAAGCTTGTGTCCCACAAAACACTATAGCCACTGAAGCCATTGTCATGAACAGTACCACCCAGCATTAAATGACCGTGATATGGACTATATGTTATAGTAAATATTGGCTGGTGGATGACTGATGCATTCAAATTCAGGTCCAGTATTTCGCTAGCACCCACAGTGGCTGAGGTAGAAGAAGAGGGAGTTATTTCCTGATCAGGAGCTGGGTAGTCACTCATACAGACAGCCACAATGCTTCTTAATGGCCATCAAAAACCTATGCATGGCACACAGATATGTTTATTTATACCCCTGCCCATGCCTACATCAATTTCTAAAACCAGTTTAATTTACAACAGTGAAGAGAAGACTGTATTTGGGATGTGCTAAATAAAGCATGTGATGAAACTTCAGCTGAATAGCTAAATAAATTCAAGCAGTCCTGCAAAGCTGCTGTTGCTGCAAGTGGAAGGTGTTTTGAAGAACAGCATTTACTTGGAAGAGGAATAGTCAATTCTAACATTACAAATGTTTTACTGTCATTTCTGATCAATCCAATACATGCTTTGGGAATAAAACAGTTATTATAAAACAGTAAATGTGTCTAGTGATTCTAAACTTTTGTAAGGTAGCATATTTATTTTTAGGTCCTATAATTTAATTAGCATATTTTAATCTTACCTTAGCTTAGATCGGCACACATCAGGGCTTTTGAAAGGTAAAAGAGCTTGAGATATGTTTGTGGCAGGCACAGAAAAAAAAACTCATTTAAGGATTTTCTAAGTCCAAGACTCTTAGAAAATATTACAGCAGCTTTTCATATCATCATCATAATTTAGCACATGGTTATACTCTGGCAGAGTGATTTCAGATTTTGAAGCCATTTTTGCTTTCCAACTCCAAATTGAGTGATGAGCTCTAAAAGCAGACAAGGCAAAGCTCTCTTATGTTAAATAATTTACAACAGATGTGCTCAAATGCTTCCATCCTGACTGAATAGAGAATATTTTAGATTTACCAGAAATGTCCTGCATATTTACAATGAACTACAGATTAATTTGTATACAATATATTTCCAAGCAATGCTTTCTTATGTGACATAAAAAGGTGACAGTAAATACACTCTACACTAGATGTGTAGGGGTAAGTGGTATGACAAATAGGCACACCTTAAAGGGTCAGTTCATCTAAAAATGACATTTCTGTCATTAATTACTAATTTCGTTCCACAACCATAAGACCTCTGTTTATCTTCAGAACACAAATGAAGGTATTTTTAATGAATTCTCTCACTCCATTGGGAGTAACGCAATTTACACATTCAAGACCGAGTGCTTTATTTGGGGGAAAAAAAACAACAACATAATTTATCAATCAGTATATATGGGAATTATTAGGAGGCCATGATGATAGACAGAGGGCAATGGGCACATTTGGCAGGCTGCCGGGATTAAACCCTTACTCTTTTTTCGAAGGACATCCTGGGATTTTTAATGACCACAGAGAGTCAGGACCTCGGATTAACATCGCATCCGAGGGACGGTGCTTTTTGACAGCATAGTGTCCCCATCACTATACTGGACGTTAAGCCCACACAGACCACAGGGTGAGCGCCCCCTGCTGGCCTCACTAACCCCTCTTTACCAGTTTTCTTTAAGTTGATTGTTGTATGTATTGCTTCAGTTCGGAAATTAAATGTCCCGTGAGGGATCCTAAAAGGTTAATACCCAGTTGAAAACGGCTTGTAGCAGAGCTCTCGCATTTCAAGCGCAATGTTGTACCAGCAAGCAAGTTTACTACCTTAGAAAAAGCATACATATGGAGCTGATAATATGATGAAAACATCAAAATGGGAGTATGTACGACTAGTATGTACTTACATCAAAAAATAAATACAATCAAGTCAAGTCAAGATCTTTATTTATATAGCGCTTTTTACAATGCCGATTGTTTCAAAGCAGCTTCACAGTGTTAACAGGAAAATAATGCAACAGAATTTGTACAGCCGTTCTGGTGAAACGGTGATGTTATCCAGCTAATTTCAAGTATCATATAGTGTCAATGCGGGCAGATCGGTAATATAGATGAAGTTTAGGTGTCCCCAACTGAGCAAGCCAAAAGCCAGAGGCAACGGTGGCAAGGAACCAAAACTCCTTCAGGGCCAGAATGAAGAAAAAAACCTTGGGAGAAACCAGGCTCAGTCGGGGTGCCAGTTCTCCTCTGGCCGACGAACAAACAGTGTATGATTATAATTCTGGCAACATAGCAGGTCTTAAATCATATTAGGCAAATTGATATTTGTTAGATTATTTGAAAGATTGGAGTCATCACGCCAAAGACGGGTTTAATGAGGATGTCGTGTCGATGCAGCATTTACGGGGGGAGTTTATTTGACATGTTCTCTGCAGACATTTCAGGGATGCGTTGGTCATGTCCAGGCGCTGGTCCACCATCTGATCTGGATACGGCCCGGATCCGGCTGACTGCAGTAAACCTCGGTATAAACAGAGAGACTCACATTAGCGTAGATGCCATTCTTCTTATGATGTAACGAGTACATCAGGTGTTATGGGAAGTGTTCCTGGTTCTGGCTGACCTAGTTAATGCAGCCTAACAATCATTTACTGATTTGAATAATAGAAATTGATAATGTTTTATGTGTAAGCCATAGTAAAGAGATGTGTTTTTAGTCTAGATTTAAACTGACAGAGTGTGTCTGCTTCCCGAACAATGCTAGGAAGACTGTTCCAGAGTTTAGGCACTAAATAGGAAAAGGATCGACCGCCTGCAGTTGATTTTGATATTCTAGGTATTATCAACTGGCCAGAGTTTTGAGACCGCAATAGACGTGATGGAGTATAATGCGTTAAGAGTTCGCTCAAGTACTGGGGAGCTAAACCATTTAGTGCTTTGTAAGTAATAAGCAAGTAACAATTAGTACATTAACAATGTACTCATTGTGTTCACATTGTATTGCAAAACACTTTTGCTGATATTGAGGTGGGATACGGGTAAAGTTAGGGATGGGTGTGGTGGTGTGGGTGAGTTTAAGGGTAAAGTTAGGGATGGGTGTGGTGGTGTGGGTGAGTTTAAGGGTAAAGTTAGGGACGGGTGTGGTGGTGTGGGTGAGTTTAAGGGTAAAGTTAGGGATGGGTGTGGTGGTGTGGGTGAGTTTAAGGGTAAAGTTAGGGATGGGTGTGGTGGTGTGGGTGAGTTTAAGGGTAAAGTTAGGGACGGGTGTGGTGGTGTGGGTGAGTTTAAGGGTAAAGTTAGGGATGGGTGTGGTGGTGTGGGTGAGTTTAAGGGTAAAGTTAGGGACAGGTGTGGTGGTGTGGGTGAGTTTAAGGGTAAAGTTAGGGATGGGTGTGGTGGTGTGGGTGAGTTTAAGGGTAAAGTTAGGGACGGGTGTGGTGGTGTGGGTGAGTTTAAGGGTAAAGTTAGGGACGGGTGTGGTGTGGGTAAATTTAAGGGTAAAGTTAAGGACAGGTGGGGTGGGGTGGTGTGGGTGAGTTTGAGGGTAAAGTTAGGGACGGGTGTGGTGGTGTGGGTTGTTAGTACCTGTTAGTAAATGTTAGTACCTAGTAGTTAAGGCCACCTAATATAAAGTGGGTCCTCAAAATGTAGGGAAAAAAGTTTGCAAATCATGCACTATGGTAAAATCATTGTGAGCTAATAGCAATATTGGCCAAGCAATTCTTTATTAATAAAACTGGTTAAAAATGTAAGATTAAAAATTGCCACTGTTTTACTGCCACTGGTGTTCATTTCATCTGGAAATTACAGTGAATTGTATGTATAGGTTTTATCTAGGTAGAGGCACATTTTTCCCCTGAGCCTATTAATAATTTGAGATGAGGTGAGAATGGCATTTGTGGTGACTTTCAGAAAAAATTACAAAACCTTTTTTAAGATTCCTGAATGTAGACAAATTAAATAGTGTAAAAAGTGTGTTTAAAAGAGCTTTTTTATTATCACTAGTTTAAGTCCAAAGTGCCCACAGTTGAAGAAACACCCACACAGTGCTCCTCTGTGTACACAAATGAGCAAGTTATCCAAAGCCCCACACCCCTCACGGCCCCAGTGGCCTTCATTACCAGGAGCCAGCGTCCACCGCAGCACAGTAAAACCCCCAGAGCAGAGCCGCAGTCAGGAGACGCCCACAGCGAGGCCCTTCACTCAGGCACTACTGAACCAACAGTATCCGCAGTATCATTCTTCACTCAACTCTCTGAATTGTGTTGCTTATGATGTTTCAATCATTTTTAGTCACCATGACAGACAGACACACAGATCGGTATTGACCAATAATCACATTCTATGACTCGATCGGTAGTCACAAAAGCTGTATATACCTTCATTTATATTGCACTTTTTTCAACACATTTTATAACCACGTTAAAAGACAATTGCTCGCATTACTTCCTGCATAGCTACTTATTAATGCCAGACTGTTTTTCTAAAGTGTTACCTAATAAACCATAGTAAATCGCACGTTTATTTAGAGCAGGCTGTCTCGATTCAAACGAGCCCACACACAAAATAACATTATGCGAAGATCTTGAGAAAATCCTCATGGAGTGACATGACATGCTGCTTGGCTAAAGCTATAGGACTTCCGGGTGTTTCCACAGTGTTTTCCTACCTTGTTTGAAAGTTCAATGGAAACTGGATCTCAGGTATGGTGGGGATGTGTCTAGGCCAATCAGATTCTGTTTTACAGCTGCAGCGCGCTTGGATTGGATCGATCGCTCAGATTGACAGGTCTTGATTTACCTTGCACCATATAATAGGAACGCACAGCTGAAATAGTGCCCAAACTGGATTTTATAAGCCATATATACTTTCCAATAGTCATGTCATACATGAAAAAACAACAAAATAAATGAATAAATTGCATCTCTTTTCTGGGGTTTTCTCAGCAGTGTTGTAACATAAGAACCTCCAAACATGATCAAAATCTCTCTTTTTTTTGTATAGTTATAAACCATAACTTATAAAGTATGCCACTTAGATGTGAAACCACTAAAAATGCCTTCAGTTTGTAAGGGGTTAACAGTGGCAGTCACCAGAGAGCTTACATATCTCACTTACATAAAGCTTGAATGATCAGGATCAGGATCGGCCGATCATAAATCAGTGACATAAATCCTGATCGGAGCATCCCCACTGGCAGTGCACTTTGCAGTGTGTACTCTAGAGGGTGTGCGTGTACTGATGATCTCTCTGAAACTCTCAGCAGTCAGCATGGCAAACATCAGCAGGACAGCGGATGGCCTACTCTGACATCCCCTCTGTCACCATGGGAATGTAAATTCTCCCCGGTGGCTTGAAAACTCACACTGCGGCGCTAGTCTGCCCCCTGATCCTGCCTGCTCATGCAGTCAGACGTTAAAACACACTTTGATAAAAGGGGCCCTGACCAGAAACTTTGACCCTTGCTGTTCTGAATGATGCTGTGGTCAGAGTGTTGGTACACTTCCCCATAATGTCTGATGTGAGGAATTCATTTGGGATATGGTCACTGTAGTTACGTTATGTTTTTATTCATAAACCATGAAGTTTATATTTCCTGCTTAAAAATCTTTTTTACTCATTTTCTCTATGCAATAGCACCAATTAAAGGGATAGTTCACCCAAAAATGTAAATTCTGTCCTAAATTCTAATTACTGGCCCTCATGTCGTTCCAAACCCGTAAGACCTTACAATAGATCTACTGACTGTTAGCGTCTTGTTTAAGACGTGCTTTTTTAGGGCGGTAAATAATGGCGCAAACACCAGTAAACTGACGAATGCAAACCTTAGTAAATCACCTCATGATTGATTTAAATCCTCTCCTCACATAAATACTGCGTCTGAAAGGGAAACTCCTACAAATGCATGTGCAATAAGATCAGCCGCAGAAATAACCCCGTCCACGCTTTACAGCGCTAATTCATCACCGCGTGTCTTTAGTGAATCCTGACAGTAGTTTATAACGCCAACAGAGGGTTTGCGCTGGTACAAGCTGTTAGTAAATCTGGCCCTAAAAGTCTACAATGCTTACTTTTTTTATTAAAAGGGTCAAAACATTAACCTGTCCAGTTGCTAAAAAGGCCTTCTTACATCTCTGATGACTCAAACACTCGTTCTTAAACGTAAGCACTGCCGAGTTCTGCTCATAATGTGCTAGTGTTCATAGCGCAAACCCCTTTATTCTGAATACCAGCTGGCATGCATCAAATATTGCATGGGCAGGAATTATTTTGCCCAGTCAAAGCTTGGTTTCATCCAGACCAGTGGCAGATTTAGGTATGGGAATCATGGACTGCCACCTGATTGGTTTTCTATCGCTCCTTCGCATGTCACATCAATGATGCCATGTCACCGTGTGGGTCAACTAACCCAAGTGGGTTCACACCGCCAGCACAAAGCAACACGATCCCACTGATTGATTTTCCGGCGAAAGTGGCTGCTGGCGACCGGATGTAGGGGACTTTCGGCAACCAAAGATTGGCCGTTTGATATTCCCCAGTTGATTAATATCTGATGTTTAACCACTATCTACATACAGTAAGAGCAGCTCAGATTCCTGAAGGACTGTCCGAGATGAAGCTGTTCTCTGCGGGTACACGAGCGCTGAACGGCCGCTGGCGGTCTGGAGCTCACATCTGAGAAAGCGTCTGAACTAATCGTAATATAGGCGCTATGTTTATATACGAGTCACATATTTGAGGTCTAAATAACTACATTCTCACCTAAAAAACTGTTCAAAATACATTTGACACAACAACAGTAGTATTTGTAAAACTTATGGTGGATTTGCTCGATCATGACAGTGATACAAACGGTGAAGCGGCTTTTGAGCGATGATACTGGGTGGATATCGCAAGCCTCTCAGCCAATCAGATTCAAGAACCAGAAAGAACTGTTGTATAACAGTGATTAAAACAACACAAAAACACACAAATACATGTACAAAGGGTGGGAGAAGTGTATCATTTTATGGAAATCTGCAGATATCTGTGGAATTTTCTGTGAGAATTATATGATTGCAAATTCCCTCCTGATCAACACAGCATTTTATTACAGCAAAGATATTAACATTAAAAAAGCATCATCTTCTACCTGTGACACATCACAAGCAATAACAAGAGAAAAAATACCAAGCAAACTGTGTTGTGCTGAAATGTTGCTGTAGCTGATGGTTCAGTGATGGTATTAATGCTGTTCAACTTCCTGTGTTTCCAAGTGTGTTTACATACTACACTCAGAAAAGAAACGCAGTGTAAAGAGAGCCAAAGTAAATTTGGAAAAGGAGAGTTCAGATATTTCCTCCTCATGTGTGTGTTTTCAGCCGAATGAACCCTGCAGGAGCTCGCACTGTTTCAGTATTGACTGTTGAACACTCACAAAAACCACAAATTATCATTGGAGTAATGTGTGCTCTGGCCCGGTGAGGAGATTTACTGAACCTGTCTGTCACATATTCATGGATGAGCGCTGTTAATGGCCTGAGCTGGGCTGAGCAGGACTATTAGACATCATATCCCAAACCAGACTACAGCTGCAACAAGGCCACATGCTGAACCTGCACGCTCATGGCTGCAGTCAGAGAAGGAAAAATATGAGCAAATTTTACAACTTTACACTTAATGTTGCTTAACTCTGAATCCTGTACAATGAGTGCTTCTCCTTCTTGTGTGATTTGTGCTGTTGTACATGCAGGACACTGAAAATGTCTTTTCAGTCACTAACTGAATGGCCTTGGCTGAGTGGTTTTCTTCTTATCCTTCAGAAGTCCTTCACTTTGATAAGAGTGCTATAATTTGTTGCAAAAGGTAAACGCTCCTTTAGACACACGTTCATGAAATTCCTTTCTGGGCCATTTACAGATGTGCAAATTAATTGGATACAAATTCAAACCAAGATTTTTTTATTTTTGCTGGACGGTGAATGTGATGACTCATGTGGGCCATGTCTAAAGATCAATCTCACAAAAAATTCAGAATAAACAAAAAGTTGGATTTATAAAATGCAAGAAACAAGCACTCAAAAGCTGTTCACATGCATTGATCATAACAGCTCTTATTCTTATATTGCATATTTTATTACTGCCCTCCATCCATAACCGGAGCTGAATTGAACTTCATCTTATAGCTCCGAAATGATGGTGAGGGGCAACATCAAATGTTTGAAGTACATCATTTATAGTTTCTGTGCTATTTTTCTCCCGCAGTCATTTGCAGTTCTTCTGTTTACAGCCCCTAATGGTCGACGATCACTAGCACTCACATTAGAAATAGCCAAGCCAAGACATGCTTGATGTGTTAAACATGAATGGACAGTACTATATCTTGTGCTGGTAACATGAGTGGCATAACTGCGGGTTTAAAAAGGACACACACAGATAGCAGGAGCTGTATGTGCGACCGTGTCAGATTGATGGGGGCCCTGAGAGAACAGTGTTTACACGGGCCGGTTAATGTCAGCTTTGAGGGCAGCCGCGGTTTCTGACTGGGAGTCCCATCTCTGCAGACAGTCTGTGAACTGTTCGTCTCATTCATTAATCATCCAGCTAATTTGTTTTTGCACAGCCTCACTGACACAGAGTGGCTATTATTACAGTGGCAGCGGTGCAGAATCTCGCAGTCGAGCGCTCGTCCTTACAATATGTGCGGCAGGAGCCGCGAACGCGGCCGTCGGCGTCCCGCGGTCCACTTTGATAGGTGTGTACATGAGACTGTGGTCGTGTGTGTATGTGAGCTACCACCCTGATGGACGTTGTATGAACATATTCAACCACCTGTCACATGGATAGCTTCATCCGTTGACAAGCCGAGGGGTGACATATCGAGTTTCTGGAAATCAGTTCTGTATCCAATTATGTCCAAAAGGCTCGGCCAACACAACGGATCCAAGCAAAATAAATTCACCTTAATAAGTGTGCGTATAGGCCTGCTTAAGTTTTAACTGAAAAAAGAAAATAATAAAAGAAAACAGGAAATTAGTGATTTGACTCCAGACAGAATAAAACGAGCACAAGATTGAACATTTCATGACAGTTGTTCGGACATTATTAATGAGAGAGAGGCTTTGTTCATTTGGGGCTGAAAACTTGAATAGTCACACATTGAAGTCAATAAAGAATGAAACTCTTGAATCATGAACTGAATCATCTTGTCCATGTCATTTAATTTGCTTACAAAGCCTGCTGGTACAATAACCACACTTCTCAAGACAATTCTAGAAAGAGTGTAACGGTTTTAAGTTCTTAAGGCTTTTGCACAGACTTTTTGCTGCAGTTGGCAGTCTGGACACGTCAACACTAGTTGCCTAAAGACACGTTCGCGCCAAGAACGGTAGTTACCGCCCAAGCAGCACACCCGGTGCTTCCAAAGCGGAGCGTAACTGCGATTGATCTGCTAGATCCATCCTGGTCAGTGTGTATACTGTTAGGGATGCTGGGATGAAAAAGGGACCCAAGAGCAGATTAACAGTTTGCTAAATTTATTGACCAAAGTGCAAAAGAGAAAACAAAACAAAAATAACCAGCCGCTGAGCAAAGGGCAGAACAGAGGCGAATTCCAAGGCCAGTCAGGAGCAAAGCCAGCAGTCAGTTCAGTGAAGCAACAATCCCTAAGGAAAGTTGATAAGGAAGACGGGCCAGGCAGGGGTCAAAACCAGAGGGAGATCACAGACCCAGGAGCAGAGCAAAGACAATAGTCCAAAAAACAAAAGCAGCAGATCAGTAACCAGGTATGTGATACAAAACAGGGCTGCGTACAGGAAATGGGCAAATCAAAGAGAAAACAAGATTAAAAAAAACAGGGCATGAAAACTAGCCACAACTAGAACCAGAAACTCTTTTGTGCAGTAGTGAAACAAACAGTAACCAAGACACACTGACAGAGAAGCAAAGAAAGAGAGAAGCTTAAGTAGTGGAGAAAATCAATGCAAAATGAGAGACAGGTGTGTGTGATGAGAGCTGGAGCACTAATTAGAATGGGGTGCAGGTGTGATGGCAGAGTGAGTGGAACTGACAACCTAAGACGAACACAACAGAAAGGCTGATGATCAAACCAGAGTCCTGACAGATAGTTCTAAAACTCGGTCTCAATACTAAAGAATAGCAGAGTTCACACCACAGAGAAACAATATTGTTGGAATCACTTTCAGAATGATTTTATCCAGCTGATGAACAATAAAAACACTGACAGCCAATCAGGATCCAGCCTGCTGTAACAAGCTCGAGCATTTACAGCGGCAGACAAGAACACGCTGAGAACAAACAGAACGATATCGTCCGCTTGTGTAGACGCTAATATAGTTATTGTTGGTGTGAATGGGCCTTTAGAGTTGACAGATTTCACAGAAAATCATATAGCATATGGGCATAGACAATGCTAATTATTTAGCTTCAAACTCTAATTCCATCAGTGGATATTAAACACGTGCGCAGATTTTAGAACATATTTTGTCTTAATTTGTCGTGCACCCCTTAACAACGTTTCTGCATTTTATGCACAAAAAACTCACAAACCACAATCTCAGCTACGTCATTGCTGTAGGATTTAAGGCAGGGGTAGGGAACGTTGATCCTGGAGCCACTGCACTGCAGAGTTTAGATCCAGCCCTGAAAGAAAAAAAAAACACTCACCTGTCCAACTTTAGTAATCCTGAAGACCTTGATTAGCTTTTTCAGGTGTGTTTGATTAGGGTTGGATCTAAACTCTGCAGGGCAGTATCTCTCCAGGATCAGCGTTCCCTGTCCCTGATTTAAGGTATAATATTTAGCTGTACAGTGTCGTCAGTGCCTGTTGATGTCAAGGTTTAGAGGTGCTGCATCATGACATTGTAAAAGGGGAATACCATTGTTCACAATGTTTCGCTTAAACTCAAATAATACAGCACACCCATACTCATGAACAAGGACACTTGGACATCACTTTCCACACCTAATGGGATTATACAAAGAATAGTGAAGTATTTAAAGGGAATAACCTTGTCTTTATTGGAGGTGGAGGAGTGTGTCAAAAAGCTCTAATATTTCAATACTTGGAAGCCTCTCTGCCCTGAAACCCGGGTTCAGATAAACTAAAGCTGAGCCAAATACCTCAAAAGCACATGGTAATGTCATCACCATTAACAAAGGACACGGCTTGAAGAAATGGGTGTGCGGAAGACATTGGGACACAATGAAAGATTTACCCAATTTTAAACCGAGATTATTCACACGTCGATGTGATAGTGATGAAATGTCCTCAATAAATCACAAATGTATCATGGTGGAACAGCGTAGAACCGTGTTTAGGGTCTCAGAAAGGTGTACAGAAGCTGCTCAGATATTGTGCTAACATCTCGGTTTGTGCTCCACAGAAGAAAGGGCGAGAGGTTTTTGGTCAGAATAAATAAGGACACAATCTAAAATCTCTTTAAATACATTTGTTGAGATTCAGAATCTCTCAGTAGCCCTTTCTGTGCTAGATATGACTATTAGCAATAAAAATGACCTTTTCATTTGTGTCTGTCTCATTCTTTGTCTTACCATTTGTCATGAATTTCCTTGTGTATGTATTGAATGCATTAAATAATAACATCCTCCTGGAATATTTTTACTGGTGTAACCCCCACCGCTGGATCTCACACCTGGATCATCCCTCATCTTTTCAGCCGTCTGTTGCCTCCGACTGTTGTTTCACATTTAAGGTTGGAAAGGCCCAACCTCCTTGTAAACAGCACAACAAGGATCCCGAGCTCTGTGTTTTTGACCAACATTTTCCACTTCTGATGTAATTTCCAGCGAGAAATTATTAATGTAGTAATTAAATATTTGTTTAGTTCTCACCAAAGCTCTCTCTATTTTGCTGTGGCTCATTAAACTGTTACACTGCCTTAGAAGTCTGTCTGAAATTAGTTCCGTGAGGTGCCTTCATGCACAAGCGCTGCCTTACAAGTCATTGTCTGATAAGGCAGCGAGGCAAAAAGTCAGCTGCCTAGGTTTTCGGACGCAGTCTAAATCTCCTACAGCAGCTTGCAGTACTACACTTCATCAAGGCTGAGAAAAGAACCCAACGCCGTAGACAAAGGCGACAGGTAAATGCGTTAACTTTAGCTTTCTGTATGTTAGTTCGTGGACTAAGTATGTGTAAACTGTGCATTTACGTGGCTTTCTAAAAAAATGTCAGGTGCTGGTATTTCGTAAGGCATACGTTCGGCCAATCAACGTACACTTACGTCACTGATAGCTCCTATTGTGCTAAGTTAGACCCTACTCTGAAGTAGGATAATTTAGTCCCCTCAAAAGGTGTTCCTACAACTAAAATCGTTCCCAGTTCCTGTGGTGCGAACACACCAAAAAGCAGGTACTTCCGCCAACAGTTATGGGTACTATGAAAACGCTCCTCCAGTGCAAAGGCCTCTCATGACTCCAATGGATCCATTGTGTGGACGGCAGTACTCACCCATAAATAGACCCCCTGGGTGTGGGCTTGTTTGGGGGGTGGGGTGACAAAATATAATGTCAGTTTAAAAAACAACAACATAAAATTCAGCTAGAGGAATCATTTTTCTAGGTGGTCAATCAGCAGCGGCTAATATCAATGGATCCTATACATCAAGTAGAGGTTTGTGGGATAACTGGATAACAGGATTGCAAGCAGTGGCTCTGTGGAGGTTCGTTATAGTGTTATTTATTTATTTATTTAATTTTCATATACTGCTGTCACATTTTAGTAAATGTTTTTTAGTTTTATTAGTGGCATTTTCTCGCCCCTTCTTTGATCTGTTTAACTATGTTACCTTAATTAAGATGGCATTCTCAGTACTGCATAAAAATACTGCCCTGATTAAAATAAAAAAGTTACCATCTGTACAACATGTTATTGCTGCTGAGAGCATGCTGCGTGTGCTGACTGTCATAACGTGTTTCACACCTGCTCACATCACACTAAAGTATATCAGGCACCAAATAAATCCCTTTTTTGAAAGAAAACACATCAGCATGATGTATGGCTGGGAATGAATATGAGCCGGGAAGTCAGCCTGGACACAGGAAGCAGTCATTAGGGATTAATTGTTGGTGTGTTGTTAAACGTGGATTGTGTAAAGGCGGTGAATTGTAATTAGCTGCAATGATTGTGTGATGGGCTCTGAACACAGGAGAGCTCTGCAAACTGTTTTCACATCCCGAGACAACACGACTGCAATTTACACTCAACATGACTTCAACCCATGCATACAGCCAAAGGTTTATCATTATCACTGAGAGATTATTTGATTGTCTAATTAACTATTCCCTGTGTGCAACCATGCTATTGCTATTTCATGAATTCTGACTTATTTACACGGTTAAAGAGTTGATTCTCATGCTAAACATGGACAACATTTCAAAACACGAATTGGACGTATGACGGAGTATTTCTGTGCCAAATGCCCTCCTTCAGGATTCAAACTAGTTTTGGAATTTTTTTTTTTTTTTTTCGAGTATGTCCCTGTATGACGTCATAAAGGGGTGGAATTCCTTGTATGGGCACTTCTCCTGGATGTGTACACACACATCACCCAGAGCGAGAGCATGGGAGCCGTCGGCAGCGCTGGCACGAGATCAACAATGTCACTAAAGAAGTGTGTTTCTGCTGTGAGGGAAAGATCAGCTTGTTCAGCTTCCCAAATAACCCAGAGTTAAGGGAACAGTGGATGCAGTTTGTGTTTCTGGAGTTCTGCAAATGTGTGTGTTTGTTCCGGGTCATGAGTGAAACTGCAGCAAATGTGTGTGTTTGTTCCCGGTTATGAGTAGAAACCGCAGGCGGAGAGTGAAACTGCATCAAATGTGTGTGTTTTGTTGGCAATCAGCACGTAAGTGCATATAATGTATAGAACACCAACATATAGTGAAGCGAACATTATCCGGGGATAATTGTGTGTGTGTGTGTGTGTGTGTGTGTGTGTGTGTGTGTGTGTGTGTGTATGAGACTCTTTAGCTCCGCCCACTGCACGCCTCCACGGACTCGGCTGTTTTCAGAAAGAATCGGTACAGCACATCTGTCTTTTATAAATATGATAAACTAAATACTCTTGGGAGACATGAAGGATCAAGACTACTCTATAGATACTCAATATTAACATGAGACTGGCAGAAACTGTGCGTGTTATGGACCCTTTGATTGTATTACAGCACTTGGCACATCTTGACATAGGAATATTTTCCCACTCTTAAGACTAAAATCTAAAAGTTGCTCCTAATGTGAAAATTTAGGAGCAACTCTTACAAATTAGGGGCGTGTTTCTCTTAATTTTTGGACTCACAAAGCATTTTAATTCTTAAAGTAGCCCTTAAGTACTTCAGGACCTCTAAAT
This sequence comes from Paracanthobrama guichenoti, assembly GCA_018749465.1. Taxonomy (NCBI): domain Eukaryota; kingdom Metazoa; phylum Chordata; class Actinopteri; order Cypriniformes; family Gobionidae; genus Paracanthobrama; species Paracanthobrama guichenoti. The sequence goes on from JAGHMJ010001560.1 coordinate 136,610, forward strand.
CCCAAAGAGAAACGATCCAAAGCGTGGCTGCTGCAGTCACAAAATATACCAGAAAATAGACTGGAATGTTACAATGGCATCAACCTTTTAAAAAGGGATTAAGTGTATCGCAAAGGTGTTTTCTTCGCTTTAAACTGTAGTTTGCCTTTCTTTGTCTTATCCTCGGTGGTTCTGTATTATTCTTCAATATATTTTCATGTGATATAAATATATTTATATAAATGTTTAATTGATTAGGGTAAGATGAATAGAAACTGAATATATATACACTCACCTAAAGGATTATTAGGAACACCTGTTCAATTTCTCATTAATGCAATTATCTAATCAACCAATCACATGGCAGTTGCTTCAATGCATTTAGGGGTGTGGTCCTGGTCAAGACAATCTCCTGAACTCCAAACTGAATGTCAGAATGGGAAAGAAAGGTGATTTAAGCAATTTTGAGCGTGGCATGGTTGTTGGTGCCAGACGGGCCGGTCTGAGTATTTCACAATCTGCTCAGTTACTGGGATTTTCACGCACAACCATTTCTAGGGTTTACAAAGAATGGTGTGAAAAGGGAAAAACATCCAGTATGCGGCAGTCCTGTGGGCGAAAATGCCTTGTTGATGCTAGAGGTCAGAGGAGAATGGGCCGACTGATTCAAGCTGATAGAAGAGCAACTTTGACTGAAATAACCACTCGTTACAACCGAGGTATGCAGCAAAGCATTTGTGAAGCCACAACACGCACAACCTTGAGGCGGATGGGCTACAACAGCAGAAGACCCCACCGGGTACCACTCATCTCCACTACAAATAGGAAAAAGAGGCTACAATTTGCACATGCTCACCAAAATTGGACAGTTGAAGACTGGAAAAATGTTGCCAGGTCTGATGAGTCTCGATTTCTGTTGTGACATTCAGATGGTAGAGTCAGAATTTGGCGTAAACAGAATGAGAACATGGAACCATCATGCCTTGTTACCACTGTGCAGGCTGGTGGTGGTGGTGTAATGGTGTGGGGGATGTTTTCTTGGCACACTTTAGGCCCCTTAGTGCCAATTGGGCATCGTTTAAATGCCACGACCTACCTGAGCATTGTTTCTGACCATGTCCATCCCTATATATATATATATATATATATATATATATATATATATATATATATATATATATATATATATATATATATATATATATATATATATTTAAAAAAATTAAGTATTTAGATTTTAGAAAAACATTTAATATAGATACCGTTGACTTTTTATTTATTACGATCATTCATAATGATCATTTTTCATTATTTTGAACCGACTTCAACACCGGACACTGCAAAAACTGTAATTTAAGGGACATCAAGGCTATTTCAAAACTAAACATAGGGTGCACATAATATATGTTCGAAATTATAATATGTTTTCATATTATATAAAATGTGATATTTCTAAAGAAAATAATTAGGGGGAAAATATCATTTGAATGGACAAGAAATGTACCATAAATTGTAGAATGACTCTTACGGTTCTGTGCCAAACACACACACACACACACACACACACACACACACACACACACACACACACACACACACACACACACACACACACACACACACACACAATGTCTGATGTGTTGTAATGCTTGTTTAGGCCAATGGCCAAATAGTGAACGCCGAGAGCTGCTGTATCCATCACAGCATGATTAGCTGTCTGAGACATATCGTGTGATGCCAGTCCAGCAGATCATACAGCAACGGCTTCTACTCTTGGCTGGGCTTTGGTGATGAGCTACAGGGTTGGCTCATGTAAAGCTTAGCCCTAGAAACCCCAAAGCCATGGGTCGATTCCCTGGGAGCACATACTGATAATGTATGTGTGTTCAGATAATCTGCATTTGGCAGGAAACTGAAGTCACAGTGTAAAGTGTAAAGAGTAAAGAGTTGCTGTGCTGCTGGCGGCTAGAAGGCATGTCGGCGCTCTGTGACTGACCAACTCAGACGGCACATCACATGACCTTCAGTATCTGCATTCCCAAAGGTAGTCCATGCATTGTGTCCCAGCTCATCTGCATTAGAGAAAAATCACATGGCTAAAAATAAAAACATTAACCCAATGTGGCCAACAGGGAGCATTAAGCCACCAAAAAAACAAATGCTTTTCTTACTTAGTATTTTTGTCATCTAAAAATTCTTAAAACAAGAAGCATTTACTAGACAAGCAAAAATCATCTTAATTCAAACAGAAAACTAGATTATTTTTCTTACCCCATTGGCAGATTATTCTGCTTATTTTAAGCAGAAACTCGCTTCATTTTGAGTTATTTTCCCCCAAAACAAGACAATAATTTTTGCTTGTCTAGTAAATGCTTCATGTTTTAAGAATTTTTAGACTGGAAACAAGACAAAAATACTAAGTATGAAAAGGAGTATAAAAACAAAGAAAAAAACAACTGAGGATTGAAATGATAATGTCTTCATATTTTGTTTTTAAATAAATAGTTAAGGAGTTTTATTATTAATGTTTAATAGCTAAATAGCTCATTTTTAAATGAGGGGCCAGTTGGTTTTCTAAAACAACCCACCACTGGCAGTCATGGTAGTAAGTTAATTTAAGACTTATTGTGAGGTTTGCATATTTCAGTCCTCTCACTCAGGTCTAACGCAGATCAGCTGTTGTTGCATGTTTGGTTGGATTAAAACCCTGGTGCGAGTTCATTTGAGTAATTGTGAACGCTGCCATCTGAACCCTGGTGCGCACCACACAAGCAGACCGAGAGCCCAAAAACAGGAAGATGAGACCCTAAAAAGGACAGAATGCTCAAGCACACCTGTATTTTCTCATCACAGTCGTGATGTTGCCCAGCACGGTACAGGCGTCAGAATCGCGTCTCCTCGCAGCAGATCTTCGTTTGTGTGTGTGACAGGACTGATTTTCACCGCTGTTTTGACTCCTTTACATATTTTATAAGCTCTTCACAAGTTCTCAGCTGGTCAAAACACCATCATATGCAGGCTACGCACACACAATGAGCGCATTAGCCCAGCATTGTTTTCGATGTTCGGTAAGTTCTGTCACAAAATATATGTAATAAAAGCCGACCAATCAAGTTGTGAACATATCACTATGTCTTTAGGTTCGGTGTTAAAATACCAATCTGAACACTAAGTGGACCAGGACTAAATGGGGGTTTTTTGGACTAAATGGGGGTCCGGAACAAACAAACCAAAATACAAGTGTGAACACACCCTTAGTGCCGCGGTGTCCAAGTCCTGCTCCTAGAGGCCCATTATCCTGCAGCTCCAGCCCTAATGAAACACACTAGAAACTTTCTGACAGGTGCATTGAAGCTGAACTCTGCAGGACGGTGGCCCTCCAAGATGCAGAACTGGACGTCCCTGATTTAGTGGTTTCAGAATATGTTTGTTTGGCTTGTCCGTGGCGTGAACATTTCAAATGCTCCACTAGAGGGCAACGCACACTTATATTAAGACTTTAACATCAAGAGGTCCATCATCCCCCAACTTCATGTCTGTCACTCTTTATACATTTAAATCCTCAAAGAAATGATATAACTGAATACATTTTTAAAATCTGTCTTACAGAGTCAATGGGGCAGCATCCATGGAAGTCGCAAACTCTCTGAGAAGACCCTTCTTTTGAATAAGAACTTTGCAACTATTAAAAAAGTCGCTTCACTGCCATTCACAAATCCTCTCCCGTGGCCTCATGGGATAGGAAAGTGTTTATCGTATCTACACAAGAATATTGTCCGTTATCTGGCTACTGCAGTTTTATGAATGCTATACATTTGCACATACTCATCTCACGTATTGTTTTTCATCTGCTACATGACTGTATGCATGTATAATTGGATGCAGCCACAGTCGATCTGCACTCGTTACACTGGCTGTTCCCATGTTTCATCTAATTAAGCTTAATTTGTTTAATTAGCAGCAATCTAGTGAGTGCAATGAATTGCCCTTGTTTTGTTTTACAAAGCACATCAGTGTAAGTAGGCAGTTATCCAGGAGTGCTCACAAAAATATACCAACTAGCAGAATAAACACACAAAACTGGGGTTCAATCAACATTAGAGGCTCATTCTGCCTCGTCACGTAGTGCTAAAGAAGCAACCAGCATTTCTTCATTTCATATCGTAATCTTTTAGTATAGTTGGTAACGCTTTAAAATACTGATCCGTCATTAATCAATAACTACACAGGAACAAGTGAGTAACACATTATTAAGACTCTAGTAACTACTATTAACTATCAAGAAACTCTGATTAATGAATTAATAAGTAATAGTGCTCAGTCGAATGGTAGTTCACTATTAGCTGATCAATAACTACAAACCCGATTCCAAAAAAAGTTGGGACGCTGTACAAATTGTGAGTAAAAACAGAATGCAATGATGTGGAAGCTTCAAATTTCAAAAAAGTTGGGACAAGGCCATGTTTCCCACTTGTGTGGCATCCCCTCTTCTTTTTCTAACAGTCTGCAAACGTCTGGGGCCCTGGAGACAAGTTGCTCAAGTTTAGGAATAGGAATGTTGTCCCATTCTTGTCTAATACAGGCTTCTAGTTGCTCAACTGTCTTAGGTCTTCTTTGTGGCATCTTCCTCTTTATGATGCTCAAATGTTTTCTATGGTGAAAGATCTGGACTGCAGGCTGGCCATTTCAGTCCCCGGATCCTTCTTCTACACAGCCATGATGTTGTAATTGATGCAGTGTGTGGTCTGGCATTGTCATGTTGGAAAATGCAAGGTCTTCCCTGAAAGAGACGACATCTGGATGGGAGCAGATGTTGTTCTAGAACTTAGATATCCATTTCAGCATTGATGGTGCCTTTCCAGATGTGTAAGCTGCCCATGCCACACGCACTCATGAACCCCATCCCATCAGAGATGCAGGCTTCTGAACTGAGCGCTGACAACAACTTGGGTTGTCCTTGTCCTCTTTAGTCCGGATGACATGGCGTCCCAGTTTTCCAAAAAGAACTTCAAATTTTGATTGGTCTGACCACAGAACAGTTTTCCACTTTGCCACAGTCCATTTTAAATGAGCCTTGGCCCAGAGAAAACACCTGCGCTTCTGGATCATGTTTAGATATGGCTTCTTTTTTGACCTATAGAGTTTTAGCCGGCAGCGGCGAATGGCACGGTGAATTGTGTTCGCCGACAATGTTTTCTGGAAGTATTCCTGAGCCCATGTTGTGATTTCCATTACAGTAGCATTCCTGTATGTGATGCAGTGCCGTCTAAGGGCCGGAGATCACGGGCATCCAGTATGGTTTTCCGGCCTTGACCCTTATGCACAGAGATTGTTCCAGATTCTCTGAATCTTTGGATGATATTATGCACTGTAGATGATGATAACTTCAAACTCTTTGCAGTGTTTCTCTGAGAAACTCCTTTCTGATATTGCTCCAGTATGTTTGGCCGCAGCATTGGGGGAATTGGTGATCCTCTGCCCATCTTGACTACTGAGAGACACTGCCACTCTGAGAGGCTCTTTTTATACCCAATCATGTTGCCAATTGACCTAATAAGTTGCAGATTGGTCCTCCAGCTGTTCCTTATATGTACATTTAACTTTTCCGGCCTCTTATTGCTCCCTGTCCCAACTTTTTTGGAATGTGTAGCTCTCATGAAATCCAAAATGAGCCAATATTTGGCATGACATTTCAAAATGTCTCACTTTCAACATTTTGATATGTTATCTATATTCTATTGTGAATAAAATATAAGTTTATGAGATTTGTAAATTATTGCATTCCTTTTTTATTCACAATTTGTACAGTGTCCCAACTTTTTCGGAATCGGGTTTGTACTATTTTTTTCATATCTCCCAGTTGATTACTAAGCACTACATATTCATAATTAATGTGAATAATGCATAATGTATAACATAAGGTAATGGCAACCCACTAGGGTTCAAGTGTTACTACATCCTTCAGAAGGAATTACTAATGATTTGGATCAGTTTTCTAAAGTGAAAAGCATGACAAGTCATTGCAAGGTTTTGGATAGAAATGACTCAAGTGTTAGTACATCCTTCTAAAGAAAAATACGAATTATTTGGATCAGTTTTCTAAAGTGAAGACCATTGTAAATCACTAATAGTGACTCAAGTGTTACCAAATCCATAGGAAGGAATTACAATCCAAAACTTTACAAAACCTCAGAAGTTTACAATGATGTCAGTAATTACTAGTTATCATGCTTTTCACTTTAGAAAACTGATCCAAATCATTAGTCATTTCTTCTGAGGATTTGGTAACTCTTGAGTCATTACTAATGGGTTACCTTCACTTTATAATTCATGCAATATTCACATTAATTGTGAACCTGTATTTCTTAGTAATCCACTGGGAGGTGTTTAGTTATTGATCAGCTAATAGTGAACTACCATTCGACTGAGCACTATTACTTGCTAGTTCATTAATCAGAGTTTCTTGATAGTTAATAGTAGTTACTAGAGTCTTAATAATGTGTTACTCATCTGTTCCTGTGTAGTTATTGATTAATGACGGATCAGTATTCTAAAGTGTTACCGTACAGTATTAGTTATGCAAAGATAAACTTATTGCTCAGACATGGATGATCCCTAAATATTGACAAAATGTTAATTTCATCTTTACAAAAGAAAATGGAAATGATGTTATGTTTGTAAAGCTTTAGTAGTTCGGAAGAGGCACTTGTGTATATGGACACTTAGGATACTTTTAGCAGTTCAGGGAGTGTGTGATCACTGGGAGTTTTAGGATAATGACTTTAGTGAGTAAAACCATTAGAAAAAATACAATAGAAGCACAAACTACCACTGTAGTCCCTTTCATGAAAGAAGGTCACTAATCCTTTAAATGAGTACCATTCTTTAGTATGTAGTTCAGTTCGGTTTAACACATTTACAGTGCCTAAAAGGTTTTGGAGCAGAGCCACAGTCTGACCTGCTTGTAGAGTTGAGAGTGGGTCATTGCACACTTGTTCCTCCAACACCCCAAATAAAGCTGCCTGGTACTTGCTCGTGCTGCTTTTAGATCTAACACTCCTCGGAGACATCAAGTCATCCCGCTTTTTGTCAGAGACCTCACGATGGACCTTTGATGGAGTTTCCAGCTCAGGTCTGGCTGTCCAGCTGCAAGACCCATCATGCTCTGCGTTTGTGTGCCACTCTCCATAAATATGAGCTACGAGACTCTTTTCCACTTCAGCCATGGACCCTGAGGGAGGACACTGGGACATGGAGCATACACTATAATATTCACAGACTAATAATTTATCCACATAATGTGCTTCTGGATTTACTGATTAACGCTGGATGACTGAAGCGAAATCAAATGTGATCTTCATCAGGGATCATTTTCAGAAGCTTGGCACCTCTGAAAAGTTGTTCAATCATTTACAACATAAATGTCAACTAACGTATTGTCATTTCTATATGGTCATTTTATTTAAGTCATCTGTTTTATTCTGTGGAAAGGTATAACATTATACCCAAAGCGTGGGTATAAATGATGGCTCGCTTGGGGACGAGGAAGCCTGTGATGGACTCCGAATTCAGGAGAGAAATCCAATGAATCACGAAAGGAATCCGCAAACCTCCGAAAGTTCAGCGGCATCTGCAGTCATTCCAGAAAGTGACAGTTGATTGCTGCCTTTCCTTTCTTTAAGGCCTATAAAACAGATACTCTGAATTGTGGTGTCATGGCCCATTTCATCTCGGGACTATTCGCTCCTTCATCTTGGCACGGCTTCCCCAGAATCCCTTACCTGCCTTTTAGGCACTATTAACTCTAAGAGGGAAGGCCTGTGTGGGTCAGGCAGAAATCAAAAGAGGCTTTCTATAAGCCCAAAGTCCCAGCCAACTCTAGAGTGAATGTTTGACAGGGAAGGATGGTAATGGCTTTTCTTTATTGAATGAACAGAGCAGCTTTGAATGGCCCTGGGCAAAGAGTGGACTGACTCTGACTTATTTCAGCGTGTAGTTTAAGTACTTGTCATGTCCCACTTACCTTTAATTCAAGTGTGGTCATCTAGTAATAAAACAAAATGAGCTGTTTAATTTTTAAAAGAGAGGATTGTTCTCCACCCCGGCATGTTAATATCAGAATGGAAATGATACAGTGGCCATTTTTAAACCTAGTTTGGGACAGTTCCATACAGATTTTCACATGTTTTAAGGATGTAGAAAACAGGATTGGCCAAATTTCTAATGACACTGAATTAGTTTGATTGGTGCACACTAACATACTGTACACTCAAAAAAAAAAAAAAAAAAAAAAAAAAATTGGTGCTATATAGCACTAAAATTGGTTCTTGGCTCGTAATTATAGGGAAACCACTTTTGGTGCTATATAGCCACCTTTGTCAAATGGTGCTATGTAGAACCCATAAGTGGTGCCATATCGCATTTTATTTCTTCAACAAAAAGAAAGTGTTTTTTGGCTCGTAAAGAACCTTTAAAGGGGCTTAACAGGTTCTTTGTACGGCAGTGGTTCTATATAGCCCCTTAACCACCCCGAAGAACCGCTGAAGAACCATACAGGGGCTTAACATGTTCTGTATATGTGTAACTCCTCCTGTTCGAACCACCCGCTCCAAGCGGGACTCGAACTCGGGTCCGCCGGCATGAGACGCTCTAACAAGGAGGCTAAAGGCTGCAACCCCTAGCGTCAGTCGCTAGAGCGTCTCTTGAGATCAGAGGAGTGAGGTTTACTCGCACAGCAACTACTAGCTGGCCTCCATTACATATGGTAGCGGGGCTATATAGCACCTCAGTCATCCCAAAGAACCGCTAAAGAACCACTGAAGCACCATGATTTGGTGCTATACAGCACTTAAAGTGGTTTCCCTATGATTAAGAGCCAAAAAAAAAACACTTTTAGTACTATATAGCACCATTTTTTTAGAGTGTATATAATACAAGCTAACATATGCGACTCAGCCAATGAGGTCTATAACACTGGAGAGAGATATCTGTTTGCATTCCCAATCATTTCTTCTGTCATAGTCCTATATTTGTCTGCTACCAACTAAAATAGTTTAAAAATCTACTACGTCATTGCCATTGGAACAATATGGATTTTTCAACTCAAAGCCTAAATCGAGCAAACTTGGCTGCATCTCTGATGAGCCAGGAGGCTCGTGGGCTGGAGGAGAGGCCTTTGTATTACATTTATAGTTCCAATTGTATTTATTTTTATTTTTTTATGTATTTATTTATTTATTGTATACAGTTATTTGTATAGATCTCGCCGCACTAGCAACTGTGAAGCTGGACGAGAAGAGGACAGACAACCTTTGAAACTTTGCATGGTTTTTCATAGCTGTTTTTTGTTTGAGTTCTTAATTTTGGGCATTTAGTTAATTTATAATTTATGTATTTGTTCATTATTGATTCATATGTATGTCTAGTCAGGATGATGAGAAGTCGACCGTGGAGCAAGGGAGAAAGGAAGGTGGGTTCTCTTTCCACCACCTTCAAAAAGGCCAGCTCTTCTCCGGAGCAGCAGACGCTCCCTGAGGTCTTTAGTCCAGAGAGATGCGCTGGGCTCCTGGATGCAGACGTCACTGTGGTCCTTGTCAGGCAGGCACAGTTTGCACTGTCAAAGATGCTGGATGCTGGAGCGAAGAATAATACATAGCATGTGGAGGACAAAACCAACTGATCATCAGGTTCGTCAATTTGTAAAGTCTCCAATAGATCTGGAGAGCTTGCATCACAAGGACTAGAGAACACAATGTGCTGTAGCCGTTTGTCTATAATAAGTGTTAGTTATTATAAGTTATGTATTTGTTTATTATTATTATTATTATTATTATTATTATTATTGTGCATATTTGTATTTATGAGCTTATTTAGTTAATTATCGTTCACCTGTCGGGTTGGATGTCATCGTGTATGAACAGGGGGAGGCATGATTTGGGGCATGGTGGTTTTTTGACCACTTTGTTATTTTTACTTGGATTTTTGTTTCGAAAGGTCACTGCACTGCAAGTATAATGTACCAGACTGCTGAGAAATCTAAGAGTCCTTGAACCATGAATCAGAGAGAGAATGTGCCATCTGAGAGAAACTGCTGGTTCAAGGTATGTTAGCCATGTGATAATTCCCAGTTGTTTGTGTGGACTGATAATGTAAATAACCAGAATGGGCCTATAACAGGTCTTTGATGCCCTTATACGTCAGTTCTGAAAGTCCAGAAATGTCAATAGTGATGTACAGATGGTTCTTCGCTGTGCCTTCCTGACGAGGACAACATGAAGCCAGTGATCTGGTGGCTGAAGCGAGTCGAACCAGGCGGCAGTAGGCTATTGTCTGTATCACATCTGTTCAGTCGCGTATCTTTTTTAGTTCCTGTTCTATGTTAGAGGGGGCATGATTGTTGAATTGTAGGGTGCAGTTGTGGCCTGTGTAGGTGGGGGGAGTGAATGAACAGCGCTTCCTTCCACTCTCATTACCCACAACTGAGGTGCCCTTGAGCAAGCACCTAACCCCTCAACCGCAGCAAAAATGGCTGCCCAGGTGTGTGTGTTCACTACTCACTGCGTGCGCACTTGGATGGGTGAAATGCAGAGCACAAATTCCAAGTATGGGAGACCATACCTGGCTACACATCACTTTAATGGCTAAAATTCAGGGGGGGAAATCCATTTAATAACACACTGACAGGTGAAGTGAATAACACTGAATAACTCTTCATCACGGCTCCTGTTAGTGGATGGGATATATTAGGCAGCAAGTGAACATTTTGTCCTCAGAGTTGATGTGTTAGAAGCAGGAAAAATGGGCAAGCGTAAGGATTTGAGCAAGTTTGACAAGGGCCAAATTGTGATGGCTAGACGACTGGGTCAGAGCATCTCCAAAACTGCAGCTGTTGTGGGGTGTTCCCGGTCTGCAGTGGTCAGGATCTATCAAAAGTGCTCCAAGGAAGGAACAGTGGAGAACCGGCCACAAGGTCATGGGCAGCCAAGGCTCATTGATGCACTGTCAAGGCTGTTCTTCTTAGGTAAATTATTCCAGAATTATTCCACAACACGTCTCAAAATTATGTAAAGCACATGCTCTAATCTTGATGTGTTTATTTGAGTTGATGTGGGCGTTGATTCTGTTCACATGGATCATCAGTATTTGAATCTCAAAAGAACACGCGCTCCGTGGGCGCGGCGCATTAGCGGATAATGAGACACTCGCGAACGACTGACATCTCTCTCTTTTCAAACAGATTACATAAACATAGAATATTTGTTCTCGTTTTGATTTACATTATTTTAAACCTGACATTTCAACGTTTCTTTAGACATATGTCTCATGTTTGTGTGTTTGTTTCTGAAGAGAATCAGATTAGACGTCATTGAGAGAGAGGCTGCAGATCGCGCATCATGTTTGTTTTCTTTATTTAGCAAAAAGCACAACATTTTGTTTTTATTGTGACTGTACACAAATAAAAGTATAAATTTAACAGATTATAATGATGTATAACACTTGGCTGAATGATACAAATCAACAGTTATTTGAGTGTCTTTGGCACTGATAAGAAAAAAAACAGAGGTCGTCACGCCAGCGCGATTATCGACCTCTAGGGGTTTAATGCTGGTTCTGATAGAAAGCTGTCAGAATACACAGAGCATCTCAGTTTGTTGCGTATGGGGCGGCATAGCCACTAACCAGTCAGGGTGCCCATGCTGACCCCTGTCCACCGCCGAAAGCACCAACAGTGGCACGTGAGCATCAGAACTGGAGCACGGAGCAATGGAAGAAGGTGGCCTGGTCTGAAGAATCATGTTTTCTTTTACATCACGTGGATGGCCGGGTGCGTGTGCGTGGCTTCCCTGGGGAACACATGGCACCGGGATGCACTATGGGAAGAAGGCAAGCCGGCGGAGGCAGTGTGATGCTTTGGGGAACGTTCTGCTGGGAAACCTTGGGTCCTGCCATCCGTGTGGATGTTACTTTGACATGTACCACCTACCTAAGCATTGTTGCAGACCATGTACAGCCTTTCATGGAAACGGTATTCCCTGGTGGCTGTGGCTCTTCCAGCAGGATAATGCTCCTGACACAAAGCACAAATGCTTCAGGAATGGTTTGAGGAGCACAACAACGAGTTTGAGGTGTTGACTTGGCCTCCAAATTCCCCAGATCTCAATCCAATCGAGCATCTGTGGGATGGGCTGAACAAACAAGTCTGATCCATGGAGGCCCCACCTCGCAACTTACGGGACTTAAAGGATCTGCTGCTAACATCTTGGTGCCAGATACCACAGCACAACTTCAGGGATTTAGTGGACTCCATGCCTCAACGGGTCAGGGCTGTTTTGGCAGCAAAAGGGGAACCAACACAATATTAGGAATATGGTCATAATGTTATGCCTGACTGGTGTATAAACATGAAGACAAGTGATAATTTAACAAGATGATAAATCAAATAATTTGGAGCAGCTATTTACAAGTTTACCAGAGGTGAAAAAGACAAGCTATACCTAACCAGACACCCATCAGACAGGAATCTGTTCAACAAAGAACACAACAGTCAGACTAGAATAAGACTCTGCTCTTCAAATAAAAAACAGCAATGAATTGCAGTAGCAAAGAAAAGCTCTAATCTTACTAGGGTTGACAAGGTTTTCATAATATTTCTGTGACTGTGCTCTCATGTGAGACCTCTCATTGTAAATACACTCTGAGTCATTCTCCCATTTCTTTCACATAATAAATCAGGAGAATGACACCAGCTTCCCTTTTGTGATATGAATTACACCTCTGAATTGAGCTCAGTCAGGAGCCTCCCAGCAGCCGCGGGATGAGTTCGGTTTACAGTGAGTGAAGTGAAGAAACCTGCAGCATACCTGCACTCATACCACCACTGTCACAGATGTCTGTGGGACATATTATGACGGGGAGGAGAGCAGCTCCTGAAGGCTTTAGCAGTGAGCTCAAAGCCATATGCTGTGTTTGCTGCTTATAGATCTTGCACTGCACTGAACAGATATTAGTTAGTGTACTCTGTCCTTGGGGGTGATTTGTACTTCAGCATTTTACTAGACCACATACAAAAACATACAAATGCAGAGTAAAATAAAAGCATTTTCACTAGCGTCCTTTTGGAACCCACTATATTTTGCATTACTGCAGTAAAAGGCCCTACTAAAGGCCCTATTTTTTTACGATCTAAGTGCATGGTCTGAAGCTCATGGTGCAAGTGCACTTAGGGCGTGTCCGAATCCACTTTCACTAGTTTAACGATGGGAAAAAAAATGGTCGGCACGCAGGCGCATGGTCCAAACGGGTTGTCCCTAGTCTCTTAATGAGTCATGGGTGTGTTTTGGAGCGTAACATGCAATAAACCAATCAGCGTCTCATCTCCCATTCCCTTTAAAAGCTATTCGCTATTTACATGTGAGCGGAAAGACTGAACGCTTCTCCAGAGTGGAAACGGATCTGCTCGTGCGCAAGGTTTGGTGTTCGCGCGCAAACCTGGTGTTCAGACCAGATGCCCATGGGTGAACAGATGCACCAGTGCATTTGATATTTAAACACCGTGGAGCTGGACGTGAACATGAGAACTGCATCCGGCTGAAACTAGCAGAACACACTTGTGTCGCGCCTGACGTCACATTGCACCAGGTGTATGATAGGGCACTATGTGTGAAAATTAGGCCTTTAATAATGTCAATGTAACACTGGCAAATTTAGTATTATGATACACTAAGCTAAACGTGAAAATGAGTAAATGCATGAAGAATGTTGAGGAAATGATTCCTCTGGGCAGATAGTGATCGGCACTGTTCTTCTGTTCTGGGACCAAGATAAAACCTCAACGGTTCTGTAAACCTCATCTCTCTCTTCTCACTCACGTCTCAGACATGTCTCCGCTTGTGTTTAGGTGGTGATGTAGTTCAAGAAGACAAACTCTGTGATTTGAGTAAACAAGAATCATTATGAATGCAGTAGAGAATCCGAGACAAATCGCTCAACAAGTGAATCTTTTTCCGTGATCTGTGAGGAAGGAGATTATTTTCAGCAGTACGTCAGCGACTGGTTGTTTGGAAGATCATTTGGTTCAGATTTGGCTTCTTAAAGGTGTTACTGTGCCATCCTTCCTTTAGCGACTGTCTGTGTGAGTCTAAGATACTCTTTTGTGCTTAGATAGTTTTAAACAGAGTTCAACTTTGGTTCATATATGAAATGATCGAGGTCATAGTAGAAATATTAACTGGAAATCTCCAGTTGGTTTATGGGATGATCTGTAAAGTTGAGCAGCAGTACCCGAGGGGGTGGAGCTTATCAAAAGCTCAGTTGGTGTATGATGTAGTACAACATTTTAATGTGCAAAAGTTTAAAAAACATCTAGAATTTGTAAAATGATTGTTGCAATAGCCTAAAATCTAGGGTAATAGTGCTGTTCTCTTTAGGACATGGAAGCAACAATGGTGGGTTTCATGATCAGTCACACCAACTTGAGAAGGTCACAGTCAAACTGACACTAAAACCCCAGGCCTGCCAAAGAAATAATGCTTTATTAACAATGTTCGGGAGGAGCACGTTCAGATAATTGACACAGGTAGAGAGCACTCAGCTAATGAACAATAAGAGGTGTATATATACACGCAACAGTCTTACCTCCGTTTTGTTGACAGTTTATCAGCATCCCTCCACCACCCCTTCTCCACTTTTTCTCCTTTTTAGTTCTAACCACTTACATACACGGGGGTACTCTGGGTTCGGGCCAAATTCCGAGCTTGAAGCCCTCCCCCCGGACAGCACGCCAAATACGCATTTCAATTTACTTTCTATAAATTATATGTAACTGTGAACTGTGAAATGTACGTTCTTCATTGATAGGGACAATGTGATAGGGCCAGTTCACAAAATGTCACTATTTATATACACACACTGCAAAAAATGCTTTTCTTATTTAGTATTTGTGCCAAAACAGCCCTGATCCGTCGAGGCATGGACTCCACTAAATCCCTGAAGGTGTGTTGTGGTATCTGGCACCAAGATGTTAGCAGCAGATCCTTTAAGTCCCGTAAGTTGCGAGGTGGGGCCTCCATGGATCGGACTTGTTTGTTCAGCACATCCCACAGATGCTTGATTGAACTGAGATCTGGGGAATTTGGAGGTCAAGTCAACACCTCAAACTCGTTGTTGTGCTCCTCAAACCATTCCTGAAGCATTTGTGCTTTGTGGCAGGAGCATTATCCTGCTGGAAGAGCCACAGCCACCAGGGAATACCATTTCTATGAAAGGGTGTACATGGTCTGCAATAATGCTTAGGTAGGTAGTACGTGCATCAATGAGCCTTGGCCGCCCATGACCCTGTGGCCGGTTCACCACTGTTCCTTCCTTGGAGCACTTTTGATAGATCCTGACCACTGCAGACCGGGAACACCCCACAAGAGCTGCAGTTTTGGAGATGCTCTGACCCAGTCGTCTAGCATCACAATTTCGCCATGTCAAACTCGCTAAAATACTTACACTTGCCCATTTTTCCTGCTTCTAACACATCAACTTTGAGGACAAAATGTTCACTTGCTGCCTAATATATCCCACCCACTAACAGGGGCCGTGAGGAAGAGATCATTAGTGTTATTCACTTCACCTGTCAGTGGTCATAATGTTATGCCTGATCGGTGTATATATATATATATGCACACACTCACCTAAAGGATTATTAGGAACACCATACTAATACTGTGTTTGACCCCCTTTCGCCTTCAGAACTGCCTTAATTCTATGTGGCATTGATTCAACAAGGTGCTGAAAGCATTCTTTAGAAATGTTGGCCCATATTGATAGGACAGCATCTTGCAGTTGATGGAGATTTGTGGGATGCACATCCAGGGCACGAAGCTCCCGTTCCACCACATCCCAAAGATGCTCTATTGGGTTGAGATCTGGTGACTGTGGGGGCCATTTTAGTACAGTGAACTCACTGTCACGTTCAAGAAACCAATTTGAAATGATTCGAGCTTTGTGATATGTTGCATTATCCTGCTGGAAGTAGCCATCAGAGAATGGGTACATGGTGGTCATAAAGGGATGGACATGGTCAGAAACAATGCTCAGGTAGGCCGTGGCATTTAAACGATGCCCAATTGGCACTAAGGGGCCTAAAGTGTGCCAAGAAAACATCCCCCACACCATTACACCACCACCACCAGCCTGCACAGTGGTAACAAGGCATGATGGATCCATGTTCTCATTCTGTTTACGCCAAATTCTGACTCTACCATCTGAATGTCTCAACAGAAATAGAGACTCATCAGACCAGGCAACATTTTTCCAGTCTTCAACTGTCCAATTTTGGTGAGCTTGTGCAAATTGTAGCCTCTTTTTCCTATTTGTAGTGGAGATGAGTGGTACCCGGTGGGGTCTTCTGCTGTTGTAGCCCATCCACCTCAAGGTTGTGCGTGTTGTGGCTTCACAAATGCTTTGCTGCATACCTCGGTTGTAACGAGTAGTTATTTCAGTCAAAGTTGCTCTTCTATCAGCTTGAATCAGTCGGCCCATTCTCCTCTGACCTCTAGCATCATCAACAAGGCATTTTCGCACACAGGACTGCCACATACTGGATGTTTTTCACTTTTCACACCATTCTTTGTAAACCCTAGAAATGGTTGTGTGTGAAAATCCCAGTAACTGAGCAGATTGTGAAATACTCAGACCGGCCCATCTGGCACCAACAACCATGCCACGCTCAAAATTGCTTAAATCACCTTTCTTTCCCATTCTGACATTCAGTTTGGAGTTCAGGAGATTGTCTTGACCAGGACCACACCCCTAAATGCATTGAAGCAACTGCCATGTGATTAGATAATTGCATTAATGAGAAATTGAACAGGTGTTCCTAATAATCCTTTAGGTATTATATATATATATATATATATATATATATATATATATATATATATATATATATATATACAATGCAACCAATTGAACATAATATGCATTAATCACAGGCCCAATTTAATTCACTGTGTGCCATATTAATATGCGGTCTGACTGAGGTCAATTCAAATGACATTTGTTCTGTGCATGTTTCTGATTGTACAGTACAACACACTGTTCTGTCATCCAATTGTCTTTAACGCCAGTCTCTATAACTCTCATTCAGCACAGGACACTAAGGTATATTGCCTGTAAAGCCATAATTGATTTGATTGTTTTGGTTAAATGACACCTTGCCCCACATGCCATGTTGTGTTAAGAGCTTTGGCGGAGTATATGAGCTGAGGGAAGGTCAGAACGGATGGAAACAAGTGTGTCATGGTCAGAGAAGGTGACGGATAAGCAAGCCTGTCAGGATGACTAATTGCCCGGGGCAGCAGGTCTCGCTGTGGGGTGTTAACAATCACTGCACTGGAAAGAGAGCTATTTGACAGCACGTTCAGAGTTTGTCAGCTGATCTGAACAGAAGTGCCTCTGTTGGCAGGTCGTTTCTCTGGATTATGTCTATCCACTAATGACACATGGTGCCAAACTGTCTTTAAAGAAAATAAGGACTATTTCAAAACTCTGTACACATCTATGTTCTGTTACAAGCCCTCATGTCATTCCAAAGATTTATGTCTTTCTTCCATCAAACAAATGGACATATTTACATTTCTCTTTTAAGGATTATGCAGCTTATGCCATATCTCTCTCCTTACATAACCATTATGGATTTCCTGCTTCCTCCCTGATTGATCTCAGGTGTGTCTTATTACTCAGCCTTGCGTTTCTTTTACCTGTTTGCATGACATTTCTCAGGTCTGTATTTTGTTTCTTTGCATGAAAGAGATGAAGCATGCATCTATTTTCTACATGCATGTATTTATTGTGAATGATTCATCCATAACTGGATCTTCCAATGAAATGTCAAGAATTCTCCAGTCATTTAGTGCTCTTAAAGGAGGGTCTAATGCTATTCCATGCATTCTGACTTATTTACACTGTTAAAGAGTTGATTCTCATGCTAAACATGGACAACATTTCAAAAACCAGAGCAATCAGCCAGAGCAAGAGCAAGCGCATATCCATCAACAAGCTTCTTTCAGGTTACGGGAGCCGTCGGCAGTGCTGGCATTTTGTTGTGAGGGAAAGATCACCTTGTTCAGCTTCCCAAATAACCCAGCGTTAAGGGAACAGTGGATGCAGTTTGTGTTTCCAGAGTTCTGCAAGTGTGTGTGTTTGTTCCCGGTCATGAGTGGAAACCGCAGGCGGAGAGTGAAACTGCATCAAATGTGTGTGTTTTGTTGGCAATCAGCACGTAAGTGCATATAATGTATAGAACACCAACATATAGTGAAGCGAACGTTATCCGGGGATAATGCCATGGTGTGTGTGTGTGTGTGTGTGTGTGTGTGTGTGTGTGTGTGTGTGTGTGTGTGTGTGTGTGTGTGTGTGTGTGTGCGTGTATGAGACTCTTTAGCTCCGCCCACTGCACGCCTCCACGGACTCGGCTGTTTTCAGAAAGAATCGGTACAGCACATCTGTCTTTTATAAATATGATAAACTAAAGACTCTTGGGAGATATGAAGGATCAACACTACTCTATAGATACTCAAGATTAACATGAGACTGGCAGAAACTGTGTGTGTTATGGACCCTTTAAACTCCACCTCTGCAAGCTCATGCTCATCTGCTTACACGCTTAAGTGCCACGCCCACATCTCAACATCCAATCAAAAACTGATGCATGGAGGAAAAGATCTGCCGATACTTTTGTTTTAAGATTATTTTTCGGACCCCAATGGCGGATCATTTTGCTTGTGTTAAGCAAAAACTTGCTTCATTTAGAAGAAAAAATATTTTGTATAATTTTATCTATCAAGTTTTAAATATTTGGACTGTCAAAAATACTAAGTAAGGAAAGCATTTTTTTGCAGTGTAGCAGTTCATGCAACCGGCTCCTGATGAAATCTGGAAATTATCCATGCTGATATTATGTTAAAGATATTAAATATTGGATGACCAGTCATTTTCTTCTATTAAATTCAGATAAGACTGAGGTATTACTTATTAGACCAAAAACCTGTACACAGAATCTCTGTTACTTCATCCTCTACCGTTAAAGACCTGGGTGTTATATTCAAAGGTCATATTTGATATGTTACAAGAACATACTCTCTGTCTCTGATGCAGAAAAGTTAGTTCATGCATTCATGACCTCTAGACTAGATTACTGTAATGCATTACTAGCTGGATGTCCTGCATCCTCAATAAACAAGCTACAATTAGTCCAAAATGAGCTGTTAGAGTTCTTACTAAGTCAAGAAAATATGATCATATAACCCCAGTTCCAGACATAATGCATCTCATCATAACCTTGCACTTCGGTTATATCAGATCAAATGCACATGACTATATACACTCACCTAAAGGATTATTAGGAATACCTGTTCAATTTCTCATTAATGCAATTATCTAATCAACCAATCACATGGCAGTTGCTTCAATGCATTTAGGGGTGTGGTCCTGGTCAAGACAATCTCCTGAACTCCAAACTGAATGTCAGAATGGGAAAGAAAGGTGATTTAAGCAATTTTGAGCGTGGCATGGTTGTTGGTGCCAGACGGGCCGGTCTGAGTATTTCACAATCTGCTCAGGTACTGGGATTTTCACGCAGAACCATTTCTAGGGTTTACAAAGAATGGTGTGAAAAACATCCAGTATGCGGCAGTCCTGTGGGCGAAAATGCCTTGTTGATGCTAGAGGTCAGAGGAGAATGGGCCGACTGATTCAAGCTGATAGAAGAGCAACTTTGACTGAAATAACCACTCGTTACAACCGAGGTATGCAGCAAAGCATTTGTGAAGCCACAACACGCACAACCTTGAGGCGGATGGGCTACAACAGCAGAAGACCCCACCGGGTACCACTCATCTCCACTACAAATAGGAAAAAGAGGCTACAATTTGCACGAGCTCACCAAAATTGGACAGTTGAAGACTGGAAAAATGTTGCCTGGTCTGATGAGTCTCGATTTCTGTTGAGACATTCAGATGGTAGAGTCAGAATTTAAACAGAATGAGAACATGGATCCATCATGCCTTGTTACCACTGTGCAGGCTGGTGGTGGTGGTGTAATGGTGTGGGGGATGTTTTCTTGGCACACTTTAGGCCCCTTACTGCCAATTGGGCATCGTTTATGCCACGGCCTACCTGAGCATTGTTTCTGACCATGTCCATCCCTTTATGACCACCATGTACCCATTCTCTGATGGCTACTTCCAGCAGGATAATGCACCATGTCACAAAGCTCGAATCATTTCAAATTGGTTTCTTGAACATGACAATGAGTTCACTGTACTAAAATGGCCCCCACAGTCACCGGATCTCAACCCAATAGAGCATCTTTGGGATGTGGTGGAATGGGAGCTTCGTGCCCTGCATGTGCATCCCACAAATCTCCATCAACTGCAAGATGCTATCCTATCAATATGGGCCAACATTTCTAAAGAATGCTTTCAGCACCTTGTTGAATCAATGCCATGTAGAATGAAGGCATTTCTGAAGGCGAAAGGGGGTCAAACACAGTATTAGTATGGTGTTCCTAATAATCCTTTAGGTGAGTGTATATTCCTTCAAATGTTTGTGAACAGCAGCTACGCTGGACGCCCATCCCGAGGTAACTAGAGAGTCTGTCAGCTCCGGTTTGGATCCAGCCTCTCATGAAGACTTCAGACGCCTCAACACCAGTGAAGAGATGACACAAGATGACACTAATCATTATGTTTACATCTTGTAATAATTACTTCATTGAGCTCGTTGTTTCTGCCTTAAATGAATACATAATGTTAGCTAACTGACTGAAACTGTGCATATAGACTTGGACACAGTTGCCGCTGATCACTCTAAATTGTACTGTAGACGCATGCATTTTCTGTAAAGCTGCTTTCTGTAAAGCTGCTCTTTACTGGAGCTACTGTGCTCCAGTAAAAACCCTGAATGATCCCTAAATGAGCTTTATTCCCACAACATGGCTTGTCAACAAATACAAGATGGAGGCAGTGATGTTGACAAAGAGAAATGACTGAGAGCCTCTACATGCGTCACACACTCCTCAAATTAAACCCTCAGAGAAAGCACAAGTATATTAGACAGACTTTCCTCTCTGGAGAGAGAGACAGCGGTTTTTGGGGTGACCTGTGAAAAGTGCATGAAAGCCACTGGAGGATGTGACTCCTTCATTGTCCCATACTGGGCAGGACACAGACGTGAGCAGCTGGAGATGGAGCTGACAGGTGGAGCTGGTGACCCAGAACACAGCGCTTGACTGCTACTCACGGTTTACATTAACCCCTGTAACCTCCACAGCTTTCTTCGGAGGGACCAAGAACTCTGAATATAACAGAGTCTGCTATATTTTACAACAAAGTCGAGTTGAATTCATACACACCCGTAACCCATAAACACATTCACACACCTCCCAGGATTTTATGGGGAAATAAGTTTATTGCAAGCGACTAATAGCCAATTAGCATTGCATAGGTGCTGTTTGTTCCATGGTCAGGGTTCGGATGGAAAATCTGGTTCTCCAGGTGTATTCTGCAGTTAATATACCGACGGTCGTGTCCAATCAGTCAACAGAAATGTCAAGTGTGACAAGACGCTAAATGGGAATACTGACGCAACTGCTGGAAAGCCCAGAGAGCAATGGGGAGCATAATTTAAGCTAAGAGTTCTTGTCACAGCCTTATGTTATTATAAAATGGATGGGTCTGTTATTATAAAATGGTGCAGAATGCTAATTGAGCAATGCGGCTTTCCACAATCTAGTAAGAGCCATGATGCAAAACCAAATGACAGCAAATCATTTAATTAATTAAGTACATTTTTGGAAAATAACATTTAAATGTAGGTACTTTTACTCTTACTCACGTTCATTTCTTTTGACAAAAATGTTCCTGTCATTACTTTATTTGATTGAAATCAATGTTAAGAAATGCATAGTTTATTCCAAGTGCGCTGTCTCTTTTTACTGCAAGTAATATGTTAATGTGTAGTATTTCTTTACTGTCACATTATCTACTGACAAAGAGATGCCAATTTAATTCGTTTATTTTAAAAAAGTACAGCAAGTTTGTCACGGGCTGTGTCAGAAGATGAAGCACGCGACAAAGAAGTCAAACTAAATTGTCTTTAGTACTAACATTAATCACAATAAAAAGACCTTTAACCACCACCAGTCCATTATGTGGAGAAAAATCCTGGAATGTTTTCCTCAAAAAACTTCATTTCTTTTCCACTGAAGAAGGACATGAGCATCTTGGATGAGATGGGGGTGAGGAAATCCTCAGGAAATTTTCAATTTGAAGTGAACTAATCCTTTAAGGAACACTGACACATACTACAGTTTTTCTCGACTGTTTACACACATTTTCCGAAAGCATGCCTCATGCTCTCAGAACTCTACGCACAAATAAAACACACACACACAATGGGCAAAACCCCTCAGTTCTCCTGCAAAATGAAATGTGATTTCTTCTCAAAATGGTATTTTGATTTCAAACGACACACACAAGCCATCATATGAATAGACATTTATAAGAAGCCGTTGAACACTGGTGTGCTCAATGGAAAACACTTCTTCTCCAGTCATCATAATGACTTGGGTCTTTTTTGGTTCAGTGTTACACTTACTACAGACACTACATACATAAGTGTGTTGTATACTCAGAACACACAAATAACGGTAACAAATATATTTTATTTTCCCCACAAAAACATCCCAACCAACACAAAGTTGCACATACAGAGAAGAATTTACTGTATACAGTTACAGTAAAAAGAAGAAAACCTATGCTGCTCCAAAACAGAAGAGCTCAGCTGTTGCTCTTTCCTGCTAAAGCTCTGTTTGCTGATGTAAAACTGTGTGGCAGGTGTTTGCCCGTGTGATGAGTCCGTGTGCATGTTTGAATGGCAGTGTGTTCCTTGTGAAAACAAGAGATTTTCTGCATGAAAATTGTGCCAAATGCAGAGAATTGTGTGTAGTGTTTTGAAAAAAGTGTTTTAGAACTGCAGTGTGAGTGTGAAGCAGGACTTGTGCTTGTAGTTCAGCAGAATGGGTTCAGGCGGTTGGTGCATGAGTTACATGTTGTGCTCATTGTGTCTCGTACCAGTATTTGTGTGGAAACAATTGAGAAAAACTGTAAAAACAAGATTAGATAGAGAATTTCTAAATAGTGATCAAAAGTGATCCCAGCTTTAATGATATTATTATTAAAGCCTCGTTTAAATGTCATCTTTAACTGGCATTGGTATAAAGTCTACCTGTATAAAAGCTCAGCTCCTGTAATATCCCTGAAGAGTTTTCCATATTCCAGCTACTGCCGTGTCTAATATCCCACACCAGTAACATGACCCTGTGCAGAGGCCTGAAGGCTTGATCTGTCGGAGGCCTAATGCTCGTTTGATTTGGCCTCCGTTCCTCCAGACGGCTCGACATATCTGAGCTGCGGTCGTGAGCGTGTCTGTCTGTGACTGCTCTGGTATGCGTGTGTTGACAGACTGTCATTGAGTTATAGATTGTACCTCTGTCACCTAATACTGCACATAATCTCAGCCATTCTCTGTCCTTACATAACGCTCAGGACCATCAATCATACTCTATGTGAATATCACTGAGAGCAGGGCTGGAGACGGGGTCTGGCGGGTTTTGTACATGCTCCAACACGATGCTTATGCAAGCGCTGCGGGTTTGATGTGTCATATCCCACCCCTCCCCACTTGACTGTTTTAAAATGCCTTACAGAAAACACTGAGGTGTATGCTAATGTGATTTAGTTATTAAAACAAATTTGTAATCTCTGTGGCTTTCATTTTCAGATGTCTTTGATAGTGTCCCAGAATGCAAACAGGAAGCAGAAGTTTGTAAAGTGGAATATAAGCATACAGGGTTGATAATGGGGAAAAAAAAACATCTAATATGGTTATTTACACACAACCAAGTGTGTACTGTAGCAGACCTTAATCCTATTGAAGAGGAGCGATAACAGCCAACAGGATGACGCGGCCTGTTTTCTTTCTCCACCGGGTTCCTGTACATACCTGTCATAATGCATGATTCCCACATTCAGTCCGTCTGCTGCTGATGAGCTGATAATGTAGGGAGTTTTGGCAGGAGACGGTGTTTTCCCTCCTCTGAATTCATCACATTCACAGATGACACAAGCCTCAAGTACTCAGGTTTTAAGAGGATATATATATATATATATATATATATATATATATATATATATATATATATATATATATAATATATATATATTCCTTGTTCCTTGTGAAACAAACATCAAATAACCCATACGCAACAAACTGAGATGCTCTGTGTATTCTGACACCTTTCTATCAGAACCAGCATTAACTTCTTGAGCAGTTTGAGCTCCAGTAGTTTGATCGGACCACACGGGCCAGCCTTCGCTCCTCACGTGCATCAATGAGCCTTGGCCGCCCATGACCCTGTGTCCGGTTCATCACTGTTCCTTCCTTGGAGCACTTTTGATAGATCCTGACCACTGCAGACCGGGAACACCCCACAAGAGCTGCAGTTCTGGAGATGCTCTGACCCAGTCGTCTAGCCATCACAATTTGGCCCTTGTCAAACTCGCTCAAATCCTTACGCTTGCCCATTTTTCCTGCTTCTAACACATCAACTCTGAGGACAAAATGTTCACTTGCTGCCTAATATATCCCACCCACTAACAGGAGCCGTGAGGAAGAGATCATCAGTGTTATTCACTTCACCTGTAATATATCATTATACCTGATCGGTTGCTCACATGAATCACTAGAAGAGCCAAACTGGTAAGTGGGAGTCCATATAACTCAGTCATATATTTAATGGATATCACGAGTGTTTGTGGTTAGCAAATATTCTGAACAATAGCAAACAGACAAGCTGAGCGATACAAACACTGACAGTGATTTCCAGCTGTTGGATCCGGTTGGGTTTTCGTTCTTTTTCCCTTCATGACGTTCGCCCAGTTAGACGAGGTGAGGATGGTCATGTTGTTCATGTTGAGTCCAGCAGGTATTTTTAGAAGCGCTCATGTGCTGATGTCACCGCTCAAACAGCACTGGTGTGTGAGACAGAGCCAGTGAGTCTGACACACCGGCAGCGCATTTCCTCCTCATGCACTGAGCGTCACATTAAAACAAAAAACACTCAGAAATGTGTTGTCTCTTTTCTAATGAATAGATAATAACAAATGAGATTTCACTGACCACTCAAACAGGAATCTCCCCGGTTGCCATCTCAGAAATCTGGTCACCTTATTCAAATATGAAAGGCAGAAACTGGCATGAAATGTTCTTATACACACACCGTCTGAAAATATATATGGCCTATGTACGTGTAAGAACTTTACATTGATGTTCCCTTTATTAAGGGTTTATAAAGGGGCACATTAATAACTTAATTACAAAAGCATTATTAATCATTCACTCAGAAAAAAGGTACAGCGCTGTCACCGGGGCGGCACCCTAAGGTACAAAAGGGAAAAGGTACACCTTTGTACCTTACTCACCCCTAAATGGTTCACATCAGTGCTTTAAGAGAGCGTATTGGTATCTTAAAGGTACATATCAGTACCTTTTCGGTTTTGTACCTTAGGGTACCGCCCCAGTGACAGCACTGTACCTTTTTTTTTTGACAGTGTAGAGAGGTAGTTATAACAGCCTGAATCAAAAAGGATGACATTTACACAATACCTGCCAAATCGAGCAACACATTTCTGTCTGAATTCTTAATAACAAATGACAATGATGCAGCAAAAACAGAGAGGAAAGAGAGTTGGTCTCGCTGGCTTTGCTCGGTCTTTCTGCCCCTCACACTGTTAAGTGGCCTTTGGTTTATTTTCAGAGGCATTAAACGTCTGGTCAGGATCGAACATGACTTCTCTGTGTCGGCCGCAGGGAACTGGAGTTATTTGTCTTGCTTTTCTTCATTGTGTGAGATAACACTGATTGACACGGAGAGAGCAGGAGGTTCTTAAAATGTTTACAGTCGTGATGTAACTAACACAAGATCGTATCACTCGGTAGTTTTTCTTGGCAGTGAAGTTCAGCTGAGGTGCGATTAAACATCTATTACATACGACTGCAACTCTGCACCATAATCTTTCTGCTTTATTACAACATCTGAACACAGAAAGAAGATGACAAGAGAAATTCTAGTCAGGGTATGTCATTATTCTCTCTCTCTCTCTCTCTCTCTCTCTCTCTCTCTCTCTCTCTCACACACACACACACACACACACACACACAGCGATGCTCAGCACTAACAAGGTGGCAGTGTTGCACTGTGTGTCTATCCTGCCATGGCACCAGCTCAACACACACACAGATCTTATTTCACTATGAATCCTCCCCTTACCCTTTGATAAACTCTTGGTGATTCCTGTGTGCAAAAGTACACTTTGGCAAACTAAAAAAGAATACTTATTATGGAAATAGTATGCTTTAATAGAATATACTTAAGTGAGAACTCAATGTAGTTTGTGTAATGAAATGTGCATGTTAGTTACAATTAAATGAAAGGTAGCACTTTATTTGACAGTGTTCTTATTGCGTTACTGTAGTTATGTGCATAATCACACGCAACTAACCCTAAACCAAACCCTAATAATACAAACTAATGAAAATGTATTTACAAAGCACAATAAAAACAACAGTAGTTGACCACCAAAACCATGATAAAAATAGACATAAAAATAAATATAAACAATTCAGACCACAATGCAATGAGAAGGAGGAGCGTATCAAACATTAAGTGCTGGTCTAGGGACAGCTATAAGCCTGGGGAAAAACATCATATTCTGATGAAACTTAGGCCCAACAATAGAAAAGGCACGGTCACTCCTCATCTTTAATCTAGATCTCGGGACCATCAACACTCTTTGCTCAGAGATCTAACGGATGTGAGATAGAGATATTTAGGAAGCGATCCAGTCAGAGCTTTAAAAACAAACAGTACTATTTTAAACTCGATTCTGTAACAGACCGGCAGATGCATAATACACAGGAGATATGTCACGTTTCCAGGTGCCATTTTGAACCATCTGAATATGATTTATATTTGATTGACTTGATTCCAATATAGAGAGAATTACAACAATCAAGCCGTGATGACACAAACCCTAACCCACATGTTGTTAAAGGGATAGTTCACCCAAAAATGAAAATGACCCCATGATTTACTCCCCCTCAGCTCATCCGAGGTGTGTATGACATTCTTCATTCAGACGAACACAATCAGAGTTATATTAATAATGTCCTGGCTCTTCCAAGCTCTATAATGACAGTGAATGATGAAGTCCATAAAAGTGCATCTATCATCATAAAAGTGCATCTATCCATCATAAAAGTGCATCCATCCATCATAAAAGTGCATCCATCCATCATAATAAAAGTGCATCTATCATCATAAAAGTGCATCCATCCATCATAAAAGTGCATCTATCCATCATAAAAGTGCATCCGTCCATCATAAAAGTGCATCTATCCATCATAAAAGTGCATCCATCCATCATAAAAGTGCATCCATCCATCATAATAAAAGTGCATCTATCATCATAAAAGTGCATCCATCATAATAAAAGTGCATCTATCATCATAAAAGTGCATCTATCATCATAAAAGTGCATCTGTCCATCATAAAAGTGCATCTATCATCATAAAAGTGCATCTATCCATTATAAAAGTGCATCTGTTCATCATAAAAGTGCATCCGTCCATCATAAAAGTGCATCTATCCATCATAAAAGTGCATCTATCATCATAAAAGTGCATCTATCCATCATAAAAGTGCATCTGTTCATCATAAAAGTGCATCTATCCATCATAAAAGTGCATCTATCCATCATAAAAGTGCATCCATAAAAGTGCATCTATCCATCATAAAAGTGCATCCGTCCATCATAAAAGTGCATCCATCATAAAAGTGCATCTGTCCATCATAAAAGTGCATCTATCCATCATAAAAGTGCATCTGTCCATCATAAAAGTGCATCTGTCCATCATAAAAGTGCATCTATCATCATAAAAGTGCATCTATCCATCATAAAAGTGCATCCGTCCATCATAAAAGTGCATCTGTCCATCATAAAAGTGCATCTATCATCATAAAAGTGCATCTATCATCATAAAAGTGCATCTATCCATCATAAAAGTGCATCCGTCCATCATAAAAGTGCATCCATCCATTATAAAAGTGCATCCATCCATTATAAAAGTGCATCTATCCATCATAAAAGTGCATCCGTCCATCATAAAAGTGCATCCATAAAAGTGCATCTATCCATCATAAAAGTGCATCTATCCATCATAAAAGTGCATCTATCCATCATAAAAGTGCATCCGTCCATCATAAAAGTGCATCCATCATAAAAGTGCATCTGTCCATCATAAAAGTGCATCTATCATCATAAAAGTGCATCTATCCATCATAAAAGTGCATCCGTCCATCATAAAAGTGCATCTATCCATCATAAAAGTGCATCTATCCATCATAAAAGTGCATCTATCCATCATAAAAGTGCATCCATCCATTATAAAAGTGCATCCATCCATTATAAAAGTGCATCCATCCATTATAAAAGTAATCCACAAAGCAATTTACAAAGAAAGCATAACTGGCACGACGATGACGTGTTTAAACTGTGAGAGGCGCTACACATTTTCTGTAAATTGAATACGGATGGTATTAGCTAGATGTTTTACTTTATGTTTTAATTATGAGCTTGTTTAAACTGGTCCTGAGCTGGTTATAAGCTGGTAATGAGTGGGTTTAAGCTGGTCCTGCACTGGTTTAAGCTGGTCCTGCGCTGGTTTAAGATGGTCCTGCGCTGGTTTAAGCTGGTCCTGAGCTGGTTTACACTGGTCCTGAGCGGGTTTAAACTGGTCCTGAGCTGGTTTAAACTGGTCCTGAGCGGGTTTAAACTGGTCCTGAGCTGGTTATAAGCTGATCCTGCGCTGGTTTAAGCTGGTCCTGAGCTGGTTATAAGATGGTAATGAGCGGGTTTAAGCTGGTCCTGCGTTGGTTTAAGCTGGTCCTGCGCTGGTTTAAGATGGTCCTGCGCTGGTTTAAGCTGGTCCTGAGCTGGTTTACACTGGTCCTGAGCGGGTTTAAACTGGTCCTGAGCTGGTTTAAACTGGTCCTGGAGCGGTTTAAACTGGTCCTGAGCTGGTTATAAGCTGATCCTGCGCTGGTTTAAGCTGGTCCTGAGCTGGTTATAAGATGGTAATGAGCAGGTTTAAGCTGGTCCTGCGTTGGTTTAAGATGGTCCTGAGCTGGTTTACACTGGTCCTGAGCTGGTTTAAACTGGTCCTGAGCTGGTTATAAGCTGGTCCTGAGCTGGTTATAAACTGGTAATGAGCTGGTTTAAACTGGTCCTGCTCTGGTTTAAACTGGTCCTGAGCTGGTTTAAACTGGTCCTGAGCTGGTTATAAGCTGGTCCTGAGCTGGTTATAAACTGGTAATGAGCTGGTTTAAGCTGGTCCTGCGCTGGTTTAAACTGGTCCTGAGCTGGTTATAACTGGTCCTGAGCTGGTTATAAGCTGGTCATGAGTGGTTTAAGCTGGTCCTGCGCTGATTTAAACTGGTCCTGACCTGAGCTCAAACCAGCTTAAACCAGCTGCCATGCTTCAAAGCAAACCTAACCAGCTTATACTGTTTTTATCAACAGGGAAGTATATAAATTAGATCATTTAGCTAGACAAGTCCCTTATTCCTCGGTTGGGATTGTGTTGAGCCCTTTGAAGATAGAAAATAAAGCTTTGTTTCATTTACCTCTGAAGAGGGATGCCAGAGCTGGGAAGGACGAGGTGACCATCCTGAGCGGGTTTAAACTGGTCCTGAGCTGGTTATAAGCTGATCCTGCGCTGGTTTAAGCTGGTCCTGAGCTGGTTATAAGATGGTAATGAGCAGGTTTAAGCTGGTCCTGCGTTGGTTTAAGATGGTCCTGAGCTGGTTTACACTGGTCCTGAGCTGGTTTAAACTGGTCCTGAGCTGGTTATAAGCTGGTCCTGAGCTGGTTATAAACTGGTAATGAGCTGGTTTAAACTGGTCCTGCTCTGGTTTAAACTGGTCCTGAGCTGGTTTAAACTGGTCCTGAGCTGGTTATAAGCTGGTCCTGAGCTGGTTATAAACTGGTAATGAGCTGGTTTAAGCTGGTCCTGCGCTGGTTTAAACTGGTCCTGAGCTGGTTATAACTGGTCCTGAGCTGGTTATAAGCTGGTCATGAGTGGTTTAAGCTGGTCCTGCGCTGATTTAAACTGGTCCTGACCTGAGCTCAAACCAGCTTAAACCAGCTGCCATGCTTCAAAGCAAACCTAACCAGCTTATACTGTTTTTATCAACAGGGAAGTATATAAATTAGATCATTTAGCTAGACAAGTCCCTTATTCCTCGGTTGGGATTGTGTTGAGCCCTTTGAAGATAGAAAATAAAGCTTTGTTTCATTTACCTCTGAAGAGGGATGCCAGAGCTGGGAAGGACGAGGTGACCATGTTTCAGTAAACAGGTCGGAAAACTAAGATGGACGTGACCATGGAAACCTTTGTTGTACTTGCTCTTTTTTTAAATGCAATCACATAAAACGTGGTATTTTGCACAGATAATGCTTAAGTATCCACTTAAGTGTCCACAAACTGAGGTTGCACCACTGAGTTTATCAAAACACAGACAAACAGAAGTGCTAATAAACAATATTTTACTACTGTTCCTCTATGGTTGATGCACGGAGCAGCCATATTGGATTCTGAGGTCAGGGTTGTTGCGCTTCCCTCGAGTTTCCCAGTCACAACTGCAACTCCAACTGGGAGCTAGGAATTTCTCACTTCCGAGGACAAATGGAACTCACTGAAATTGCACACCTTAGAATGTTCGTCAACCAATCAGAACCAAGCATTCAACAGCCCTGCAGTATAAAAACTAATAGCAAACCTCTTTACATGCTTTGCGGTAGCCGCGGCTCGTCTACATGGGCAGGTGGGGCAAATATTCATCCACACATAATATACACTGAATTAATAATACATTATAAATGTGTTCAGTATTCTGCAACAAATATGTTTCAGATTTTTTTAACATGAGCAGGATATATTAAAATGTATCGCATGGATTCGGCAGATATGTATTCATGATTCTAAGTGGGACAGCCGGTCTCGGAGCCCTCCCCAGCTCTACAGCGCCCCACCGTTTTCCCAATGTAAATCTGTGGTGAAAAATGGAACTGCAGCGCTCTCTATATGAGAGCCATTGGGACAGATTTCTGGCTGCCCCGCTTATTATCATGTGACGTTACCTCATGTAAACCTCCAGGCCAAGATGATATCAGTCCGCTTCAGATATGTCTGCATCAGTTGGCATGCGTGTTCTTCCTATGTGGAATAGCGTATTAGATTAATGAGATTATAAACTCTTTAATGTAAACATGCTCATGTGAATAGATTTTATATACAGTAGTTCTGTTGTGATGGTTTATGCTTGTTTCTGGGAATAGACATGACTTTGTTTTCCTCACTGGAATTCCTACACAACTTGCAACGTTCTAAAACAACATTCAGAGGCAATACATACTATATTAAGGCAATTCTAAGATGGAATTATGTGTTTGTTGCTTATAATAAAGACCCAAAGTGAGTCTGTTCAGCGATTAGGATATAACGCTTACAAAATGGTTATCATAAACTAGTGCTAAGAATCTCCCAGAAGACCCAGAATCTGCCCCTAACCTAAATTTACGGCCAGGAGCCGCTACCAAACAGTATGAAAGCCACATGCTAATAATAACAGCAGTATCACTGATTAAAATACATACACAGCTTTTGACAGCATGTATTATGCATATCTTTATTTTGTAAGTCAGCAGTGCTCTCTTACCCGGGATCAGTGAACGGACACAAATGACCTTTTGATTGGGAAGCACACATGATTTGGTGAAACTGTGCTCTGTGCTTAAACATTGGTGTTGACTTAAAGAAAATTAGTGTTTCCTCTGACCCATTTCCACTTTTTCATATTGAATATAATAACGGCTCCATTTCAGGCATGCTTTCAAAAAAACTCCAGTAGCCCTCAGTGATTAACTGAGATTATTTGAGTGGCTTTTCCTGTCTGGACTGAGGTGTGAGCTCCCATTTCACTTCTGATGAATGACAGCCGTCTCTGGGTGTAAAATAATAGACAACAGTCATTTACAGGCGTCATGCGCCCGATGCTCTCTCTTACCTTAGACACATCCAGTACTGCCGTCCATTACACATAGCACTAAGCAAAAAAGTTTTGTTAATTGTTTGAGGACAGACAATGCTGGAAACTTGGCATGTCATGCCTGGAGTCGGGGAGCACCAGGGTCGATCCTTCTGGAGTAACCTGGGCTTGCTCAGGGGCACAATGAGACTCCCTGTGGTGAATATAATGGTGACTCTTGGCATGATCCTTACTACGGTTTAACCAGTAACCTTCCAGTTACCGGCCCTGAGCTTTAAACACTGCACCGTACCACCCCGTGCTTTCAGACTCACTGTAACTCCTTTTATGTAAAACTTTTATAAAACATTAATAACAAATACAAAAGTTTCTAAATCTGGCCCCAGTTCTACTTCAAGGGTTTAACTTTCCCTACATTGTAAATTAATTTCTGTATTTTTTTTTTTCATTCAATACAAGTTCCTATAGATTAGAAACCAAACTGATAACTGAGTGCATATGATTGATGCAATATTCTGTGTTATTTAAAGGTTGTGTTAGTAATATGAGCCTATAGGCGGTGCACAACACACACACACACACACACACACACACACACACACACACACACACACACACACACACACACACACACAGGGACGCGGATCAGCGCACACACACACACACACACACACACACACACACACACACACACAGGTTTAAATATTAAAAATAAAAGGATTCCTCTCTGGAGAAGCGTTCAGTCTTTCCTGCTCATGGTGCGAGCACAAATGGCTTTTAAAGGGAAAGGGAGATGAGACTCTGATTGGTTTATTCCACGTTATGCCCAAAACACACTCATGACTCAAGGGGCCACCCCTTTTGAACCATGAGCCGGGCACACCAACTGTTTTTCCCAGGCAAACTAGCAAAAGTGGATTCGGACACGCCCTAAGTGCACCTGGAAATAACGTTAACTCTTTCCCTGCCAGTGTTTTTGATAATTTGCACAAAATGTTCATGGCCCACAGAATACCTGAACATGCAATATATAAAAGAAAGAACAGACCCTCTGTTTATGTGACTGTGCACCTCCTGTAGATTAATATTGTCCTCCTACAAGCTTTGATTGATCATGTGACTCTCATCTCCGCTGTGATTGGAGGTCATCAGTATATATCAACGATACATAACAGATATTAGTATTTCAATAGGTTGGTAATTTACAACCCGAATTCTGAAAAAAGTTGGGACATTATTTAAATTTAAACAAAATGAAAACTAAAAGACTTTCAAAACACATGAGCCAATATTTTACTCACAATAGAACATAGATAACATATCAAATGTTTAAATGTAGAAATTTTACACTTTTATGCACTAATTGAGCTCATTTCAAACTTGATGTCTGCTACAGGTCTCATAAAAGTTGGCACTGGGGAAACCGATGGCTGAAAAAGCAAGATTCAGCTGGGAGAACATCTAGTAGCTAATTCATTGATATCAGGTGTGTAACACGGTTAGCTAAACATGATTAGTCTTAGAGAGTCTCTCAGAAGTAAAGATGGGCAGAGGCTGTGAAATCTGTGAAAGAGTGCGTAAAAAAGATTGTGGAATACTTTAAAAACAATGTTCCTCAACGTCAAATTGCAAAGGCTTTGCAAATCTCATCATCTACAGTGCATAACATCATCAAACGAGTCAGAGAAACAGGAGAAATCTCTGTGTGTAAGGGACAAGGCCGAAGACCTTTATTGGACGCCCGTGGTCTTCGGGCCCTCAAATAACACTGCATCAGTCATCACCCTGATGACATTACTAAACAGGCTTTCAGAAACCACTGTCAGTAAACACAATCCGCCGTAACAACTGCAGATGCCAACTAAAGCTCTATCATGCAAAAAGGAAGCCATATGTGAACATGGTCCAGAAGCGCTGCCGTGTCCTGTGGGTCAAGGCTCATTTAAAATGGACTATTTCAAAGTGGAAAAGTGTTCTATGGTCAGACGAGTCCAAATTTGACATTCTTGTAGGAAATCACGGACACCGTGTCCTCCGGGCTGAAGAAGAGGGAGACCTTCCAGCCTATTATCAGCGTTCAGTTCAAAAGCCAGCATCTCTGATGGTATGGGGGTGCATAAGTGCATACGGTATGGGCAGCTTGCATGTTTTGGAAGGCACTATGAATGCTAAAAGGTATATAAAGGTTTCAGAGCAACATATGCTCCTCTCCAGACGATGTCTATTTCAGGGAAGGCCTTGTGTATTTCAGCAGGACAATGCAAAAACACATACTGCAGCTATTACAACAGCATGGCTTCGTTGCAGAAGAGTCTGTGTGCTGAACTGGCCTGATCTTTCACCTGTAGAGAACATTCAGTGCATAATTAAACAGAAAATACGTCAAAGACGACCACGAACTCTTCAGTAGCTGGAAACCTATATCAGGCAAGAATGGGACCAAATTCCAACACCAACACTCCAGAAACTCATAACCTTGAGGCCCAGACGTCTCCAAACTGTTTTGAAAAGAAGAGGAGATGCTACACATGCCCCCATCCCAACTTTTATGAGACGTGTAGCAGGCATCAAGTTTGAAATGAGCTCGATTAGTGGATAAAAGTGGAACATTTCTCTGTTTAAACATTTGTTATCTATGTTCTATTGTGAACAAAATATTGGCTCATGTGATCTGAAAGTCTTTTAGTTTTCATTTTATTTAAATTTAAATAACGTCCCAACATTTCCGGAATTCGGGTTGCAACATTATTTCAGTCAATGAAATATGTTTTACTGTAAATTTAACTTAAATCTATAAAACCTAAAATGTTCCTATCGTATTTTTTACGGTACATTTCTGGCAACCACAGATGCCAGTTTGTTTACTGTAAATTTAACAGATTTTTTTTTTACAGTGTACACGTAATTATTACAATATAAACCTTTAAATTATACGGATTTGAACTGTAAGATATACAGTAAACTAAGCGCTGTCCCGTAAAACCTAAAATGTTGCTACCGTATTTTTACGGTAAAGTTCTGGAAACCACAGCTGCCGTTTTTGACCGTAAATTTTACGGGGATTTCTTTTTTTTCCCCGTGTGGAACATTCAGCTATGATGCATTCAGCTCATATTGTTACCATGCTCAAAACCTTCCTGGACCTCCGAGGACACGTTCACTGATCAGCAGGTTCAGTATGGTTAGGGTGAGCAGAGGGCTTTAGGCATATCGGACAATTACGATCTCAATAATATTATTATTATTTTACGATTGTAATAATTATACAGTGAATATGTTGTTATTATTGCATGCTGAATAATGCACTGCAATACACTGAGGTGCAAACGCAAATATACACCAAGTATAAATAACAACTAACATTTACACTTTTTTTTGCTTTTCAAACTATGCATAAAGCCTATTAATATGCAACTAGAAAAGGAAAGCTTCTGCATGTTGACTTTACCCAGTTGTAAAAAATAAAATGATATATGCTTTAATGACAGACATAAAGTCTGGTCTCGGACTAGGGATTTTGAAAACGAAGAAACCCCTAACCCAAGTTTGTACTACCATATTAGCGTGATTAACTTTCATTTGAGCTGTTTGCACATTGCACATGAATGGTACACAGTGGATCCTCCAAATCCTGAGACATCTGTGGCATCAAGAAGAGAGTGATTCTCCAGCAGACGGCACATGGCACTTCAGCAGGCGGCCGTGTGTGTCAAAGGTGACTGCTGACTTTGTGTCTGCCATTGGCAGCCATGTAGCATTTCACAGAGGCCGAGAATAAAGAGGCTTTTGTCTTAGAGCATCCCATCACACACACGCTTCTCATCTGCACTGATATCACAATCAAACCTCCACAGCTGCACAAGACACACACACACACACACACGGCTGCACGTGTTGTTTTATGCTGAAGAGTTTAGTGGGCTTGCCTTTTTTTTAAATGCCAATCACAGAAAGACTACTGAAAGTCAAATTTATTTAGATTTTCATCCTGAGAAATACAGCTTTGTTATTCAGTTGAACAAAAGTGCGCTGCGGTGCATAATTCATAACGTAAAAAAAAAATGTAGGCATTTAAATACCGTTGCAAATAAAAACAATGTTATGGTGCTCTTAGGGCGTGTCCGAATCCACTTTTGCTAGTTTAACGATGGGAAAAATGGTCAGCACGCCCGGCTCATGGTCCAAAAGGGTTGTCCCCAGTCTCTTAATGAGTCATGGGTGTGTTTTGGGTGTAACGAGCAATAAGCCAATCAGCGTCTCATCTCCCTTTCCCTTTAAAAGCCATTTGTGCTCGCGCCATAAGTGGATTCACTATTTACATGAGGAAAGACTGAACGCTTCTCCAGAGAGGAATCCTTTTATTTTTAATATTTATGTGTGTGTGTGTGTGTGTGTGTGTGTGTGTGTGTGTGTGTGTGTGTGTGTAATAATCAGAGTGTGTTGTGCTCCTCCTATCGGCTCATATTACCAACACACCCTTTAAATAACACACAGATACTGCACTATTGACTTTAGAGCAGGCTTGTGTTGGTCAATGGTCAGTGGTTTTCAGTTCCTCACAATAGCAACGCTCCAACAATGCTCCTGAACACACCTGGTGTTCAGACCAGACACCCATGGGTGAACAGATGCGCCAGTGCATTTGATATTTAAACACCGTGAGCTGGACGTGAACATGAGAGCTGCGTCCGGCTGAAACTAGCAGAACACACTTGTGTCGCGCCTGAGCTCTATATCATCCTCCATTTCTGGGATTTCAAATATTGCTTTTACAGTGAAACTAAACATGCTTATCTTGTTCAAGAAGGCTAAAACACCACTGCATGTGATCAGTAGTGTGAGTGACAGTGATTAGTGACTGATAGTTTGACACAACCGGTCGGATGAGTCCATGCAAGACCGGCCACCCACGTACAGTCAGCGCTGAGGAGATGAGTTATTCTGTAAAACAACACCGCCACCACACTGATGACTTTACAGGAGGGAGAAATGAAGGGGAAAAACAAAGCACAGCACTGGCTGGAGAGTTTCACTCCTGCTTCTGGTGCTTCTTAGTGGCTTCTCGTGAACATTTTTACTGTCCAGTCTGCCGGGAGTCCTCGAGGGCCTGCTTTTGTGCCTCTTCAAGGAACCTTGAGAGCTGAGTTATAGGACAAAAGTCTAGCTAGGGATTCGATTACGACAGATTCACAAGGGTTTGTTTTTGTACCTTTAGGCTCATGGTTTGAATGGATATCAAAAATGCACACAGAAATATCAATAGTGTTAGTGGCAGGGGTATTAGACAGGGCTGTGTTTCTCAAAAGCATCGTGAGCTCAGATGATCATCATAGAGATGGCATTGGTGGCAGTGGTTCTACGATCTTATGATGCTTTTGGGAAACGCAGCCCAGAAGTCTTGCATTGCTTCCTAAATGAATACTCCAGCTACTGTAGTGCAATTAGTGCATGTTATTGTTCTAGTTGATAATAGTAATCCACGAGCATGAGAGAAAGTCATATTCAAAGGTTTTATGATTGTGAATAATGATCAATAATATATCAGCCAGCACATTTCTGGCATTGTGCATGTGTTCGTGTGAGATTTGGAATAAATGTTTTGTAAAATGATAACATTTTATTATTTAATTTAAGCAGTTTCAGTCTCTTAGTCTTAATATCTTAATTGTATTATATCAAAATGTTTGTCCACCCTGTGCTAGATATCAGCCAATAATAATAAAAATCGAATTGTGATTTCTGCCGTCATTGTACCTCGTCAGGACTGTCAAACTGTCTAAAAGGCGCTATCTCAGACAGATTGCATATTTAGTGGCTTACTGGATATTATGTTTGTGACTTCAAGAAGCCGGTAGCATAGCAACTTGTGTAAACAGCCGAACACACACTGTAAAGCAATAAAACACCTCCTGATTATGATCTTCAGAGGCATGATTGCATCATGGGCTGAGAATGATCACAGGAGCTTCTTCAGAAACATACTTCCAGTGTATAGATTGAGTTCTTCTGCCTTTGAACGCAATCAAATTTCATTTGTGCATATGTAATAACCTTTTTGAATAGTTTGAATCATTACTTAACTTACTTACACACGCACACACATGCCATCACCACCACCAAAAAAAAAAAAAAAAGGTTTTGACTAACAGTGATTAATGTGATGTGCCTGTTTTGTCATAAATACTGATTCAATGCCCACTATGTTCACATACAGCATATGCAGCATATGATGAGAAAAAAACAAATCTGATTTTCACAAACATTTAACTGCAATATTACATGTAAAAGTCCCCCGTTTGCTCCTCCTGCAGCCGGTGTGATAGAGTTTCAGCGATGGGACAGAAGAGCGTCCCGCTGGAATGCTGCTCTTTGATCACAGGATCACGGTTTCATCATGACGGCCGGGACGATCCGCTCGACCTCTCAGATCATCTCCTCTCGGGCTCATCGCAATCTCACAGGATGTCCTGATCATATCGCTGTCTGTGTTGAGATTTTGGCCAGTCTTTAAACAAACGCGCTCATGTAACATTACACCTGGTCTAAAGGAATGGCATTAGCTGGCTTCCTGGGAGGCCCGACTGGCTCTGGAAATCAACAACATGAAAAGTTTATGGGTTGCTCGAAGAGAAAGAGAAACTACTTTTCCATGTGGGGGCCGTTTTATTAAAGGACAAAAACAGTAAACATGTAATCAAATGAGAAGTGAGGCTTCAAAAACAGAGTATACATTTACCAAATCAATTCAAATATGTGACCAAAACCAGCCGTGCGTCTCACGGGTCTATCTGTGGCCATAGTCACAATTATCATTTTTCTTTAATGCCAAACATCATTAGGATATTAAGATCATGCTCCATGAAGAGATTCTGTAAATGTCCTACCGTAAATATATCATAAATGTATGATTAGTAGTAATATGCATTGCTGAGGACTTCATCTGGACAACTTTAAAGGAGATTTTCTCAATATTGAGATGTTTTTGCACCCTCAGATTCCAGATATTATGTTTTTTAATCTTCGCTATTGCTTCAATGCAAATGAACAAGCGCACCGTTATTTGTTGCGCAGTCGTGTGTGTTCAAGTAAGCCAGATGTGCGCAGATTCTGCGCAATGATATAATACTTTATTGTCAGACAAGTCTGAAATTATTCTTGCATAACAGTATCTATGTTCACACGCTGTATTTAACCCTTGTGTGACCTCATGGACATTTTTGTCTTTTTCAGTTTAGTTTTTTTTTGTAATTTTGCCTGTGTTAATGCAAACTACATAGATTTTGGTACATGTGTGTATTTTTATTGGAATTTTACTATTTCACCCCCATTTCCTTTAAAAAAGTCGATGTTGCACTAGGTACACAAAATAGTTCCTCTTAGCACCGTTTGAACAAAAATGTCCCCATTGAAACCCATTAACACTGCAATTTTTAATCCCAGTGCCATTTAACTATAACATGATGCAACCTTTGTTAATAGATTCATTCTGTTGGCAAGGCTTCAAAATGTAAAATGTGAAAAAAAAAAAAAAAATTTACCAGATGGTGCCATTTTCTCAGGTTTGGCCTATAAAGCCAATACTCACTTTATTCCCGTTTTCTGCTTGTGCATATTATAAAGCCAGCCAATTGGATAAATGATGCATCTGTGGTGCATCAGTGGTGTGTATGTGTGTAATACAAAAATTGTGTGTGCTTGTAATATTTGAGAGAGAAAAACTCAACTGCAAATCACCATTCCAGCCGCTGTGTGTACTAGTGGAGTTTTGCTGGGAGAAAAATGCTTATTTTTTGAGATATCAACCTCAAATTTGGAACACATATTTTTTAGATTTATGGCTTTGATTTTCTATTTTCTTTCTTTTCAGACTTAAGTCTGTGTTCCCAGTATTCAATATTCAATATTTTTTGACGTGGACATTTTTGTCCTCTATGGACCTCTGTGTAACTTTTTTTAATTGATGCACAAGGGTTAATATATCATGATGACTGATGAGTTGATTATTTGCTCTAAATCTGCACAGATTTGGTTTACACAAACTTCCCCAGCAAAGTGAATAAACTAATAAGTGACCCGCCAAATTGGCTAGTGATTTGACAGCGTTACCCGCCACAGTTGATTTATACCCACCTTTGGCGGGTGTTCATTTCAAACCCTGGATATGATTATCAAAACTGCGGCGGAAGAATCCAGTCATGGGCCCAGACATCATTCCAGACGGCATGAAAAAGCGTCTGCAATAGCAGCAGAGCCTGTTTGTACAGTAGTAAACATTGACTTAGTGAGCGGCGTGTTTGACACGGGACTAATTAACCTGACCTCAATGAGACACACATGGCTTCATCAACGGCGGGCTGTCTGAAAAGAGCCCAGGCCTCCCATTGGACCAACTCATTTCCCCCTCGGACTGCGATTGGCTGATGCAGATGACCTGTTGATCAACAGAAAGGAGCGATAACAGGCTTTATGAGCAGTGCGGTAACATGAAAATGACCTGTGGCAATAATAATCCGAGCAGACTGATAATGAGAAACACAGATGCCAGCTGACCTCATGAGCTTTTACACGGCTCAGTCAGTTGGTGTTGTGTTGTGATGAGCATTTTCCTTTCAGGTTGGGCAGTTAGTTTAGAGGGCTGTACATGAAGTGTGTTTCAGGGCAAAATCACACACCGCTCTGCTCTTCACTGCACGTAATCACTCAGATATGGCCACATACCACGCATTCCTTTCCAGGGAGAGCTGCGTATAATTATGCTGCCATTTATGTTATTAGATGCACCATCAAAGAGTAGATTAAGTAAAAACCTCAACGTTTTTCTCAGTCTTTTGGATGATAAAACTGCAAGGGTCCAGTGAGATCATACCCATCCATTAATGCCTGGAACAAAACTGCTCTGTTCAAGCTGATAACTTCATTACTTACAAAATGAAAAGAAAGTTTGTCATTACACTGCAAAAATGCTTTTCTTATTTAGTATTTGTGTCTTGTTTCCAGTCCAAACATCTAAAAATTCTTAAATCAAGATGATTTTACTAGATGACAAGATATTTTGGAAAATAAAAGCGTCTGCCAATGGGGTAAGACGAACAGCCTTGATTCTGAATTCAAGAAATATCAAGATTATTTTTCTTACCCCATTGGCAGACACTTTTGCTATCTATAAAAGCATCTTGATTTAATAATGTTTAGATATTTGGACTGGAAACAAGACAAAGTATTTTTTGCAGTGTGACGGTCAGATTACATGAGGGCGCCAACTTTGATTTGCTTTTGAAATGTTGATATTATCATACTGATTTCTGTTTCTGCCATTTCTTTGCATGATATAATAAGGGAGACAAACCAGTTAATACCACGAAACATCACATAATCCATCAAATGTCACTTCTTTGAGAATGATGTCATTACTTTTGGATATTACGTAAGACTAAAATGAGGATCATTAGGAACACATGCAAAACCTGTAAAATAAATCAGCTTTATTCTGAAATGTGAACATACAGTAAAGTGTGATTTATTCCTGTGATCAAAGCTGAGTTTATCATCATTACTCCAGTCTTCAGTGTCACATGATCCTTCACTGATCACTCTCATATGAGGATCTGATGCTCAACACACATTTATGATTATTATCAGTGATGAAATGTTTCAGATTTTTATTATCAGTGTTGTGCTGCTTCAGATTTTTGTGGAAACCATGATGCAATTTATTTTTCAGGATTCGTTGATGAATCGAAAGCTCAAAAGAACAGCATTGGTTGCACTGTATTTTACAGTATGTGTACACTCTCAGAAAACAAGGTACAGCGCTGTCACCGGGGCGGCACCCTAAGGTACAAAAGGGAAAAGGTACACCTTTGTACCTTACTCACCCCTAAATGGTTCACATCAGTGCTTTAAGAGAGCGTATTGGTATCTTAAAGGTACATATCAGTACCTTTTCGGTTTTGTACCTTAGGGTACCGCCCCAGTGACAGCACTGTACCTTTTTTTCTGACAGTGGTTACCTAAGAAAGTACTGTAATATAAGGTAACTACAGGGGTTAAGGTTAGGTTTAGGGGTAGGCTCAGGGTTAGTAGCTATTACCCAGTTATTGCAATTAATATAATAAGTACATAGTATGTACATGGGGAACAGGACTGTAGAATAAAGTGCTACTGAAATCGTTTATAACGATACCCTCCTGGGTGCCACTGTCCTCATACGAGGACATTATATTTGAGTGAATTTCTCTGACACCACACACGTCAGTTTTCAGTCGGGATGTCCTGTAAAGAGCACATTCAGGGCTTTTCACGGATACCAAATGTCTGGAGGTTTCACCAGGACTTCTCCTTGATATTATTATGAAAATGTTGCCCACTATTACTCCCATTATTACACTTCTTTTCTCATTACATGTCGCTCCAAGAACACATTAGATCCAGTGTGTGGAGATGCATTGCACTGAA
Source organism: Paracanthobrama guichenoti (assembly GCA_018749465.1). Taxonomy (NCBI): domain Eukaryota; kingdom Metazoa; phylum Chordata; class Actinopteri; order Cypriniformes; family Gobionidae; genus Paracanthobrama; species Paracanthobrama guichenoti. The sequence goes on from JAGHMJ010001560.1 coordinate 179,259, forward strand.
TGGGAAAACGCATGTATGGCCGTTTTACACACATATTGCATGAAGTAAAATGATATATCAGTTCATTACGTTATATCTTTCATAACATGGTTCAGAATCATCTTTAAACAAATCCTGAAACCTGTACATTTATTGGTGAATGAATAAATCCCATTGTTTTTGGCTTTACATGTCATTTCATGTCATTTTATTTAACAACTGAGTCCCGGTGTCACTACAGATTACATATGCATACAGACAGCATAGCATATCAATAAAATATCCCTGTAATTGCAATGTAATAACATTAAAAAAAAGACTAAATTCAAAAGACTTTGTTTTCCTGGGTCTCATGAGGTTAAAAATGCCTTTAGTGTCACTTTTGATGAATGTAATGCATCCTTGCTGAATAAAAGTATCAAATCTTGCTTAAACTTTTGAACAGTAGTGTTTGTGATGCAGCCTCACGTGGTTTGCATCAACCCGTAAGTAAAGAAAGCAAGTGATATGGTGCTTGCTCTTATATTTTTTTAGATACTATAAGGGTTTTTTTAGGACGTTCTTCTCAGCTCTTCATGTAACTAGTCAGTTCTGTTGGGATATGGTGATCACAGCCAACCATAGGCATTTCTTAAACTTTACCCCCCTCTTAAACTTTAGATGGAGATAGAAACAGTCCAAGGTTTTTTCTAGTGCACATTGAAAAATGAAACATTCTAGAATTTGCAAAATTGGAAAAAATATAAAAATCCAATTATCCACTCGGAGAAGGAGCTTTATGACTGGGCCAAAGAGTCTGCAGCCAGAGCTTAAAGACTTAGACACAAAAATAAATGTGCTGGCCTGTACACGAACACTGGGACCAATAGAGAACTCTCTTTAGTCACATTTAGACATACTCAAAATGGTCTAATTAAGCCCCAAACCACAGGAAAACGTCCAATCGAGCGGGCGGGAGTTTAGCCTTGTGGGTGAACTGTTGAGTCATTGTGTGCTAGTAATAAAAGAATGATAAATGTGGGCCAATTTTTGCACCGTAATTAGACGTAATGCTTCTGTTAATGATAAACTTTTATTGGAATGTTCTGCGTCTGCTTGACGTTGAAACCAGTGTTAACACCATTAGCATTCAACCGACACTACATATCTTCATAACCTTCATGGACACACACCCAAACACACTACCTTCAGCAAAACTGAAGGTGTAGATGAATTCATGGCTCAGACGGAGAACTCAGAGGCGTTGGCCATGTTATTTGTGTTTCCTGTCAGATCACTGGAGAAATTCTTACTCTCAGAGCCAAAACGGTTTGTGCTTTTCCTTTCTGCATAATTTAGGTGTCGCCAAGATGACCATCCCATTAATCACGGCCTTGAAAGAAGCCACTCGAGCAAACACTTCTCAATCACTATTTACTCTCTAATTTGTTGTTGTAAAATATTAATGTCATGGGTAGCAGTTTTTGGATGCTAAAACACCAACTTTTAACAGGAACACTTGGTAGTATAATGGAGGCAGTGTGTAAGTTTGGATGGCTTCATTGGGTTTGAAGGCAACCAGGAAAGATAAATCTCAAGAGTACTAAAGGCTCTAAACTAGATTTTCTGAAGAAACCGTGTCATGCTGTTATTCAGGCAAAATAGAGACTTAAAACCAAGCGATCTCTCTTGAATCCAGCACTGAAGTGACTTAAACTGCAATTCATCGACTGGCCGCTAGAGACAGGCTCTAAAAGAGAGTCAATCCCATAGACCCCCATCTCAAAATGCCCAACTCTACAGCAGAAAAACAACATGTTTACAGCCTGGGACAAAAAGTGGTTTTGGTCTATACGGATAATTTTGCCCTTCATGAGAACTGTGAGGAGGTGAATGTTTTTATAACTCATCCGTTTAAATTATATTAAACATTAAAGTTCTGCATAATTAAGGGCGTGGCCACTTGAGTGACAGGTGGATTGCCGCTGCTGTCACTACTAGCCGTTTGTCTGCTCCACCCACATCTCGCCTCATTTTCGGTTATCCGGGAGTGAAGCGCTGCCACTTTGGGCTTCAAAAATGCTCTTCAGAAACGTACGTGATGTTGCGGACACTACGTCCATTGTTTTATACAGTCTATACTTAAAACACACAGAATGCATGGTACACACAGGGTACAAACATGCATTCATGTAATAATAATTTATAACACAATCTTAAGTAAACCTAATACATTTACAAAATGCAGATCATTAGAACAATGACAGTCCCTCTGTTTCAATCTCTGCAGGATTGCTGAAGTCAAAGAGTATCTTTTTAACCCTCGCTTACCCTCAGACGGTAATTGCTCGCTTTTCACATCTCATGTGTTTTACATTTCCTCCATGGATTGGAGTGCAATGGAGCATTCTTCCACAATCCCTCAGTTTACCCAAGTGTGGTTTTCCAGGCCCAGGCTATATTATCGGGGCTTGTGCCACACTGACGATTAGACGGTGGAAAATTCATGAGGAACTGAAGGCTCTTTTCATGATTTTGACGGTCAAGACGGTCTCTGAAACATCACGCTGACAGTGGGCTGTACATGCATGGTGCAGACAACCAAATCATAAGTGTTTGGCATTTGTGTCAAATCCATTTAAGTGTAATTGAGAGGCTGGAGATGACAGAGCAAACAAAAGCCTCCCAGGACTCAAATATTGACTCATGACTCTGGATTGAAATGTTGGCTTTCTGTGTATGAGCATACTACAGAAATTAACATATAATTTAAATGTCGGTTTTCATTATATGTCAAATGTTAAAAATGGTTATTATTAAAAATAAGAGTGAGATTTTTAAGTGTGTATCTGTTTATGCTAATGCCAACCCTTTGCGCTCTGCTAAACAAGGGCTGAGTCTTATTTTGAAGGATGTTGCTGGGTATGACAATATTTGTAACAGTGACACAAAGGATTGTGGGTTATCTGTACCAGTGAAGATACACCTATTGCATCCAACAAGATTGAATCTGAAGAGTGTATTCGGAAAGTCTGGCGTGCTTTTTTGAAATGAGTGTGACTGACAAATGTTGCATCCTCTGTAGGCTGTGTACCAAATGTCCTCAAAATACAGTTAAACAATATGGCTTTTATAGGACATAGGGCGTGAAAAGAAAACAAGAACACATTACAGTTGATATGCCAACACGTTTACACGTGTGTCACAACAATTTCTGTCTTATGTCTAGCAACACTTGAGGTACGTTGTATTGGAAATTAACATTACTTACATTTGAAAACCTATTTTCCTATTTTACAGATCCAAGTGCATGGTCTGAAGCTCATGGCGCAGGTGTACTTAGGGTGTGTCCGAATCCACTTTTGCTAGTTGGGAAACTAGCGATGAGAAAAAACAGATGGCATGCAAGGCGCATGAACCAAAAGGGTTGTCCCCAGTCTCTTAATGAGTCATGGGTGTGTTTTGGGCGTAACGAGCAATAAACCAATCAGAGTCTCATCTCCCTTTCCCTTTAAAAGCCATTTATGCTCACGCCATGAGCGGATTCACTATTTACATGAGGAGAGACTGAACGCTTCTCCAGAGAGGAATCCTTTTATTCTTAATATTTAAATGTGTGTGTGTGCTGCTGTGCGTCCCTCTGTGTGTAATAATCAGAGTGTGTGTGTGTGTGTGTGTGTGTGTGTGTGTGTGTGTGTGTGTGTGTGTGTGTGTGTGTGTGTGTGTGTGTGCGCTACTGCCCTGTGTGTGTAATAATCAGAGTGTACGTGCGCCGTGCTCCGCCTGTAGGCTCATATTACCAACACACCCTTTAAATAACACACAAATACTGCACTATTGACTTTAGAGCAGGTTTGTGTTGGTCAATGGCGCAGTGGTTTTCAGTTCCTCACAATAGCAATGCTCCATCAATGCTCCTGATCACACCTGGTGTTCAGACCAGACACCCATGGGTGAACAGATGCGCCAGTGCATTTGATATTTAAACACCGTGGAGCTGGACGTGAACATGAGAACTGCGTCCGGCTGAGACTAGCAGAACACACTTGAGTAATGCCTGGCGTCACATTGCACCGGGTGTATGATAGGGCCCCACGTCTTTAACTGTAGTTTTTGCTGCCATGTTTTCAAATAAATTCAAAGCAACACAAAGGATTGTGTGTTACCTGTACCAGTGAATATACACCTTCTTCGTCCACCAACATCAAATTCGAAAGGTGTATTTGGAAAGTCTGACGTTCTTTTCTGAAATGAGGCATGCTATATGATGCATGTAGCTGACAAATGTGCAGTGTTAATTTAGTTGACAAATAACTTTCGTCATAATTTTCGTCAACAACCTATTTTCACTGGCGAAAACGAGACAATAACTAAATAAAAACTAGTTTTGGATGACAAAAACCTTTTCATCAACAAATAAAAACGAGACGAAAATGTTAGGGAGGGCCGATTAGGGAAGAGATCCCGTCAGAACTGATAATGGATGCACACATTTGAATTGTAACGTGCGGGAAAACGCGGTGCTATTGTGCGTTCAGCGCTTCAGAGCAGTTCAATCCATGAATAGCACACATTTATGCCAGCCAATTGTTTATAAACTAATGCTGAGGAATAATCACAGTGTTTACTTCACCATGTTTATATAGTAATATGTTTTAGATGGTTGTAACAATGCATATTTTATCTCCTCATCTGAACTGCAATAGTACGGCATTTCAAAATAAGAGTCCCGGTGTATTTCGAGCTTGTTTAATTAAAAGTCACACATTATATATACGTATAGTGTAACCAAATAAACTTATTTGAAGCTTTAGCTTAACCTGATATACTAACTAAAACAAGAAATACAAATTTATAACAACTATATAGATGTTATTAAAAATCAAACTAAAAAAGTGATTTGAGCTCTCTTTCGTGTATTTTTGCGCTTGAACAGTCAAATAAAATTATGTCAAAATGTCAGTTTTGACATGTATTCAAGTAACGAATTATGCAATGCTTAAATGCTCAATTAATGCATTATAATTTAACTAAACTCATTAGATTTTAGTCGAATAAAACTAGACTAAAACCAATTCAGGTGACTAAAATATGACTAAAACTAAATGGTATTTTAGTCAAAAGACTATGACTAAAACTAAATCAAAATTTGCTGTCAAAATGAACACTGCAAATGTGAGTCTTCGAGACACAACAGGGGAGTTTGCAACAGATAAAAGCCCTTAAAACAATAATGAATTTCAAGGCAATGGATTTTGATTAAATCATTCTGTCCTGACTCACAGAATGAACTGATATTGATGAAGTAGCAGTCACGAATCTGCATGCTTCACCTTTTCTATAGCATTTCTCAAATCAAATTTGGACCCAAAAGTAAGCAGGCAAGCTTTTTGTCAGATCAGTGGCACCACTGGAATATAGCTACAAATAATCAGCAGTGGAGCTCAGGGTGGGTCTGATGTGTGAAAGTTCATGGGAGTCGTGAGTTCTGGGGCTTCTGGAGTTCCGCTGCTTTGTTTGACACTCTTGGAGGTGTGACCCCGTTTGGCCCCAGCACATGCACTTCCTCCCCAGCCCTGACGCGCACACATAACCCACTCCATTTGACCTGTGACAGCGGAGGCCCCTCGCTATCGCTCAACTCTGAACTTCACTTTGCCTCCATCTAGACAACATTGAATGGGGTTTTGTCCCTCCTCAAGATAAATTACTCTCCCAACAATGTGAGCGCACTCTTACTTTCACTCCATTCATAAAATGGGACACTTATCTTGAGCTGTCCAAGAATCGTCGATTTCCCTTCGTAGTAAAAGGAAATGGAGGTCAACTGCTTTTCTCATGCAGAGCAGCTCAGCTGAGCAGAGCGAGTCACCTCAGGAAATTAAAAGCTTTTGCTCCTGTTCATATCCAACATCTAACACGTCCAGAATGAAACAAAGTGTCATTGTTTGCTTGGGAAAGTGAGTTCAAGGTCCTGCCTAGATACCAGCACCCTCTCAATGCTATTAACATGAACAGTGCAGGGCACATTGTGAAATTTTGCATCTTAATGATTGATTGCTTCCCGGTTACTGACACTGTTAGTGATCACAAACACAAAACTGAGTTTACTTGAAACATTCTTTAAAAGAATCAGCAGTCCATCAGTTTCATAAGAGCACATAGTGGAACACTCGCCATCATTATTTACAAGAGAAACCTTTGCTTTCAGGAGAACAAACATGCACATTAAGCTAAGTGTTCATGTATTCTTTTAAAAATGAGCAACAAATCACAATCACTTGCAATAGAGACAAGAACCTCTGGTGTTTTTTGTAACATGTTATTAGACTCTTGATAGAAAACCCTGTGATGGACTGGCCCTTTATCCTGCAGAGTTTTGCTCCAACTCTTATAAACGCACCAGAACCATCTAATCAAGGTCTTCAGACTTACTAAAAAACTTCTAGGCAAGTGTATTAGAGCTGGTTGGAGCTAAACTCTGCAGGACGTTGGCCCTTCAGGAGCAGGATTGGACTGATTGGAACTGTTGGAGCAGGATTTGACTGGTTGGAGCTGTTGGAGCAGGATTGGACTGGTTGGCGCTGTTGGAGCAGGATTGGACTGTTTGGAGCTGTTGGAGCAGTGGACTGATTGGAGCTGTTGACGCAGGATTGGACTGGTTGGAGCTGTTGGAGCAGGGTTGGACTGGTTGGCGCTGTTGGAGCAGGATTGGACTGTTTGGAGCTGTTGGAGCAGTGGACTGGTTGGAGCTGTTGGCGCAGGATTGGACTGGTTGGAGCTGTTGGAGCTGGATTGGACTGGTTGGCGCTGTTGGCGCAGGATTGGACTGGTTGGAGCTATTGGAGCAGGATTGGACTGGTTGGCACTGTTGGAGCTGGATTGGACTGTTTGGAGCTGTTGGCACAGGATTGGACTGGTTGGAGCTGGATTGGACTGTTTGGAGCTGTTGGCACAGGATTGGACTGGTTGGAGCTATTGGAGCAAGATTGGACTGGTTGGAGCAATTGGAGCAGGATTGGACTAGTTGAAGCTAAACTTTGCAGGACGTTGGCCCTCCAGGAGCAGGATTGGACTGGTTAGAGCTGCTGGAGCAGGATTGGACTGGTTGGAGCTGTTGGAGCAGGATTGGACTGGTTGGAGCTGTTGGAGCAGGATTGGACTGGTTGGAGCTGTTGGAGCAGGATTGGACTGGATTGAGCTGTTGGAGCAGGATTGGACTGGTTGGAGCTGTTGGAGCAGGATTGGACTGGTTGAAGCTAAACTTTGCAGGACGTTGGCCCTCCAGGAGTAAGATTGGACTGGTTGGAGCTGCTGGAGCAGGATTGGACTGGTTGGAGCTGCTGGAGCAGGATTGGACTGGTTGGAGCTGTTGGAGCAGGACTGGACTCGTTTAAACTAAACTTTGCAGGACGTTGGCCCACCAGAAGCAGGATTGCACACCCCTGGTCCAGAGTGTTTCCCCATCTGTGGCCAGAGACTCTACAGCATGACCGTCCAGTGACAAGCAGTTTGTAGAATGGATGGAAAGATGGATGAATGGTGTCTTATAAGGAAAAGTTAACCCATAAATGTTTATTCTGCCATTATTTACTTAATTTCATGTTGTTCCAAACCTGTATTCTCTCTTTAGCTTCTTCACACAACATACATGTCATATAGTGGCCATGTTTTCAAACTTTAAGGACCGCATACACCATAAATGTATAATAATCGTAGCCCTTTATTCACTAGGCACCATAACTCTGAAAGTAATCACAAATGAGCTTTGGCAGAAGAAAATACTTTTAGTGAAAAACTAGCCTTTTTAAGGCCCGTTCACACCAAGGACGATAACTATAATTGTTAAGTTGCCAGCATTTTTGATAATTTCCACAAAAACAAAAAAAACTTTCACAGCCACCAGAATATTTTGTTGTGTGCATATCTGAACACACAACATTTTCTTCTAACTTCATGCATTCTCGCTTCCAATAGAATGCTTCCATCAACACCGTTAAAGCTTCACAGTCCTGTTCCTCTTTGAGGGTTTGACGTTTTATTTGGTAATGTTAGGCAGTTCTGATTAATATGCTGTTAAACATTTGATGATCTCGTTAGCATACGTGTGTAAACAATGCTTCTATTGCTTGTTTCTGCTGTTGTTTGTTTGTTTTTGGATCTGGAGATTCTGTACCATGTCAGAAAATGCATAATAGCGCCCCTAGTGTATTACAGTGAAACATGAATTGCCAAAAAAATTCTGTCAATGGCGGGAAAGCATTGTCATAAATTTAATCTCTCTTCTGTTAAACTCACCAGGGCAGTATCATCTGAAAAACATAACACCTGTTGTGTCTCCCCTTTCTCAGTTTTCACTATTCAACCTTTTTTTTCTTTTTTGGTAACAGATGGCCTTGTGCAGTATGCCGTTGAAATAAAGTAACTTTTTAAACAGTGAATGAATATAATTTGTGTTTTTCCTTTTTGCAACACTGATGTTGCTAAAACTCATAAAGCACAACGACACCAAGGCCATGGGTTTGATTCCCAGTGAAACAAACTTCTGTTAAAATATGAACAACCAGCGACTGCAAATACATTTGTCTAAAGGCTCTATGAACTGCAAACATTAGGTACAATGAAATGACATTACTCTCACCTTTCAACCACTGAACATTAAAATAAAACTTACCAGTGTACAAGTACTTCATCTCTTTCAGCAGACCATGAATAACCGCGCAATATCATTCATTAAATCAGGAGAACAGATCACAAGAGCGCAAACATTTTAAGGAACACTTACTACTTATGCAATTAATGGTTGGTTTAAAGCACTTAATTAATGACATTTTCCCATTTTCTGTGACCTAAACTGAAGTAAGATCTTTTTAAGATTAATAAGTTGTTAACAAAGCATAAAAACATTATATGAGCTATTAAACAATAATAAATTGTTAATTCAGGTGACAATACATGAAGAACTCACTATTTGTATAGACTATTGATATATTAACAATGTAGAGCCTATAATATATTTGTCACAGTAATATTCAGTTTGTTGTCATTAGTCACATGTCGTTCCCTGTCATGGTAATTCATTTGATCATCACAGGTGTTCACCATTCTTTTAACCAGCTCAGGACCAGTTTAACTCAGCTCAGGACCATCTTAAACTAGCTCAGGACGAGTTTAACCCAGCTCAGGGCCATCTTAAACAAGGTCCGGACCAGATTAAACCAGCTCAGGACCAGTTTAAACAAGCTCCGTGGAAAGTGGGAACTACGTAAGACTGCTATTTATTGACTATAGCTCAGCCTTTAACACCATAGTTCCCACCAAGCTAACCTCCAAACTCCTGGATCTCGGCCTGAACTCTTCTCTCTGCCACTGGATTGAGGACTTCCTCACTGGCAGGCCTCAGGTGGTGAGAGTAGGCCAGTCCACCTCCACCTCCATCACCCTGAGTGTGGGAGCTCCACAGGGCTGTGTCCTGAGTCCCCTGCTCTACTCTCTCTACACGCATGACTGTTTGTCCACACACAGCTCCACCTCTATCATCAAATTTGCTGATGATACTGTTGTCCTGGGCCTCATTTCCAACAACAATGAGACGGCATACTTGGACGAGGTGGAGCATCTAACATCATGGTGCCAGGACAACTCTCTGAATGTTGGCAAGACCAAAGAAATGATTGTGGACTTCAGGAAGAGACAGCAACGGACATACTCCCCCCTCATGATCAGCGGGTCACCAGTAGAGAGTGAGCAGCTTCAAGTACCTGGGTGTAAACATCTCCGAGGACCTGACCTGGACTGCTCACATTCAGACACAGGTGAAAAAAGCCAGGCAAAGACTGTACCACCTGCGCCAGCTGAGGAAATTCAGGGTTTCACCAGCTATCCTGAAAACTTTCTATTTAGGGGCGATAGAAAGTGTTTTAACTCAGTGCATCACAGCGTGGTATGGGAACAGCACCAGTCATGACCGCAAAGCCCTGCAAAGAGTCGTGCGCTTATCCGAGCGTATCTCAGGGTCAGCTCTCCCGTCTCTGCAGGACGTCTACACCAAACGCTGCAAAGGTAGAGCTACTAAGATCATCAAAGACTCTAATCACCCTGAGCTACTAAGATCATCAAAGACTCTAATCACCCTCATTTCACGCTGCTGCCATCTGGTAAGCGCTTCCGAAGCCTGATGGCCAAAACTGAGAGACTCAGGAGGAGCTTCTTCCCCCAGGCCATCAGACTCCTGAACTCAGTCACTTAACGTCACGTGACTTCACTTCATGTTTACATTTCACTGCCGGTTGTATATTCTGTATATAACTGTGTATGTGACAAATAAAACTCTTGAATCTTGAATCTTGTTTAACCCAGCTCAGGACAACCTTAAACAAGCTTCGGACCAGATTAAACCAGCTCAGGACCATCTTAAACAAGCTCCGGACCAGATTAAACCAGCTCAGGACCATCTTAAATAAACTCCGGACCAGATTAAACCAGCTCAGGACCAGTTTAAACCAGCTCGTGACCAGTTTAAACCAGCTCAGGACCAGTTTAAACCAGCTCAGGACCAGCTTAAACCAGCTCGTCACCAGTTTAAACTAGCTCAGGACCAATTTAACCCAGCTCAGGAACATGCTTCAAAACCCTGGCTAGCAGACTGAAAAGAGCTTGTGCCACATATATTTGTGATACCAATGACTCATTAAAATACCATTAATTTCCTGATGGATAAAAATAGAGCATAATGGAAATTTTGCAGCTCATTCAGTCCAACTGAGAGATAAAGATTGTTTGTAGGACAACCATATTATTTGAAATTATTAGTTTCAGTCGCTATGAGTGGCATTTCACCAAACTGGAAGTGGCACCCATATTGTAAAACACATTGGGCCCGTTCAAAAGAAGTTTCAGAGCAGTCACACATTCCTTTGGTGTGGCCATCTTACTTTCTGACTGTCAATAAACCAACCAACTCAATGAGTCATCAAGTCACAGATAATCAATCACAGCGCAGGGGAAACATTTGAAAACAAAACCACGCAATGATCCTGGCTTCAGGACAAGAGCAAATAAAGTGTACGTTTCACAAGATCAACAATACATCTTAGAGAATGCTGAAACTGACAGCCAAAGAAACGCTTGTGACGCGACGTCTTGCACATCAATTCAGTTCACAGCTCTCTGTCAAAACAGCCAGTCGCCGCACATTGAAGCGCTGTGGTCCAGAGCTGCGGTCTGACACACCAGACCATGTGCGTGTAATGGAAGCCTTCAGCCGGTCCGGGCTGAAATCTAGCCGGAGCTGTGCATACATTGGCTGATTAGCGCTGCAGTGACGCAGGCCTACAGGAGTTAGAGGTGCCAGGTTTGATATGTTGGAGTTTGCAAAGCTTATCCAGATGGACCGTAACATGTTGATTGCAGATGCCGACACAATCAGTCAAGACCGTGATGTGTGCTTTCATATGGAGTGTTGCAATCCGTGTATTTTTACCAGCTTGAAATTGAACCAAACTTTTAAGTTGTATCAATTGAATATACTAAATCAAGATTTTTACACTTTTCTGTCCACAAAACTAGCCCTCCTTCCTGCTAAGCCTTAATCTATACAGTTTTGCCCTGTTCTTTGACTCATTGTCCTCCTGTAAAATGAATATTGAGAATGAAAGCGTCTCCTGCTGAATGAAACCATTTTCCTCAATGATTTGTCTTTGGCTCTATCCATGTTGCCTTTGATGTTTGTTTTTTTCCTGTTAAAAACTTCCACACACAAACTATGTTTCCATCCAAAGCTGTGAATTTAAAGGATTAGTTCACTTTAAAATGGAAATTTGCCCATGATTTACTCCCCCTCAGCTCATCCGAGGTGTGTATGACATTCTTCATTCAGACAAACACAATCAGAGTTATATTAATAATGTCCTGGCTCTTCCAAGCTCTATAATGACAGTGAATGATGAAGTCCATAAAAGTGCATCTATCCATCATAAAAGTGCATCTATCATCATAAAAGTGCATCCAACCATCGTAAAAGTGCATCCATCCATCATAAAAGTGCATCCATCCATCATAAAAGTGCATCCATCCATCATAGAAGTGCATCCAACCATCGTAAAAGTGCATCCATCCATCATCCATCCATCATAAAAGTGCATCCATCCATCATAAAAGTGAATCCATCATCATAAAAGTGAATCCATCCATCATAGAAGTGCATCCAACCATCGTAAAAGTGCATCCATCCATCATCCATCCATCATAAAAGTGCATCTATCCATCATAAAAGTGCATCTATCATCATAAAAGTGCATCCATCCATCATAAAAGTGCATCCATCCATCATAAAAGTGCATCCATCCATCATAGAAGTGCATCCATCCATCATAAAAGTGAATCCATCATCATAAAAGTGAATCCATCCATCATAGAAGTGCATCCAACCATCGTAAAAGTGCATCCATCCATCATCCATCCATCATAAAAGTGCATCCATCCATCATAAAAGTGAATCCATCATCATAAAAGTGAATCCATCATCATAAAAGTGCATCCATCCATCATAAAAGTGCATCCATCCATCATAGAAGTGCATCCATCCATCGTAAAAGTGCATCCATCCATCATCCATCCATCATAAAAGTGCATCCATCCATCATAAAAGTGCATCTATCCATCATAAAAGTGCATCTATCCATCATAAAAGTGCATCCATCCATTATAAAAGTGCATCCATCCATTATAAAAGTGCATCCATCCATCATAAAAGTGCATCCATCCATCATAAAAGTGCATCTATCCATCATAAAAGTGCATCCGTCCATCATAAAAGTGCACCCTATCCATCATAATAGTGCATCCATCCATTATAAAAGTGCATCTGTCCATTATAAAAGTGCACCTATCATCATAAAAGTGCATCCATCCATTATAAAAGTGCATTTATACTTCATAAAAGTGCATCCATCCATTATAAAAGTGCATCCATCCATCATAAATGTGCATCGATCATTATAAAAGTGCATCCATCCATCCATCCATCCATCATAAAAGTGCATCCATCCATCATAAAAGTGCATCTATCCATCATAAAAGTGCATCCATCCATTATAAAAGTGCATCTATCCATTATAAAAGTGCATCTATCCATTATAAAAGTGCATCCATCCATTATAAAAGTGCATCTATCCATTATAAAAGTGCATCTATCCATTATAAAAGTGCATCCATCCATCATAAAAGTGCATCCATCATAAAAGTGCATCTATCCATTATAAAAATGCATCCGTCCATCATAAAAGTGCATCCATCATCATAAAAGTGTATCTATCCATCATAAAAGTGCATCTATCTATCATAAAAGTGCATCCATCATCATAAAAGTGCATCTATCCATAATAAAAATGCATCCGTCCATCATAAAAGTGCATCTATCCATCATAAAAGTGCATACATCCATTATAAAAGTGCATCCATCCATCATAAAAGTGCATCCATCCATCATAAAAGTGCATCCATCCATCATAAAAGTGCATCTGTCCATCATAAAAGTGCATCTATCATCATAAAAGTGCATCCATCCATCATAAAAGTGCATCTATCCATCATAAAAGTGCATCCGTCCATCATAAAAGTGCATCCGTCCATCATAAAAGTGCATCTATCCATCATAAAAGTGCATCCATCCATCATAATAAAAGTGCATCTATCATCATAAAAGTGCATCTATCATCATAAAAGTGCATCCATCCATCACAAAAGTGCATCTATCCATCATAAAAGTGCATCCATCCATCATAATAAAAGTGCATCTATCATCATAAAAGTGCATCTATCCATCATAAAAGTGCATCCATCCATCATAAAAGTGCATCCATCCATCATAAAAGTGCATCCATCCATCATAATAAAAGTGCATCCATCCATCATAATAAAAGTGCATCTATCATCATAAAAGTGCATCTGTCCATTATAAAAGTGCATCCATCCATAATAAAAGAGCATATATCCATCATAAAAGTGCATCCATCCATCATAAAAGTGCATCCATCCATCATAAAAGTGCATCTGTCCATTATAAAAGTGCATCCATCCATAATAAAAGAGCATCTATCCATCATAAAAGTACATCCATCCATTATAAAAGTGCATATATCCATCATAAAAGTGCATCCATCCATCGTAAAAGTGAATCCATCCATCATAAAAGTGCATCTATCCATTATAAAAGTGCATCCATCATCATAAAAGTGCACCTATCCATTATAAAAGTGCATTTATACTTCATAAAAGTGCATCCATCCATTATAAAAGTGCATCCATCCATCATAAATGTACATCGATCATTATAAAAGTGCATCCATCCATCCATCATAAAAGTGCATCCATCCATCATAAATGTACATCGATCATTATAAAAGTGCATCCATCCATCATAAATGTACATCGATCATTATAAAAGTGCATCCATCCATCCATCATAAAAGTACATCCATCCATTATAAAAGTGCATTTATACTTCATAAAAGTGCATCCATCCATTATAAAAGTGCATCCATCCATCATAAATGTACATCGATCATTATAAAAGTGCATCCATCCATCCATCATAAAAGTGCATCCATCCATCATAAAAGTGCATCTATCCATCATAAAAGTGCATCTATCCATCATAAAAGTGCATCCATCTATTATAAAAGTGCATCTATCATTATAAAAGTGCATCCATCCATTATAATAGTGCATTTATACTTCATAAAAGTGCATCCATCCATTATAAAAGTGCATCCATCCATCATAAATGTGCATCGATCATTATAAAAGTGCATCCATCCATCCATCCATCCATCCATCCATCCATCCATCCATCCATCCATCCATCCATCCATCCATCCATCATAAAAGTGCATCCATCCATCATAAAAGTGCATCTATCCATCATAAAAGTGCATCCATCCATCGTAAAAGTGCATCCATCATCATAAAAGTGCATCCATATATTATAAAAGTGCATCTATCATTATAAAAGTGCATCTATCATCATAAAAGTGCATCTATCATTATAAAAGTGCATCCATCCATCATAAAAGTGCATCCATCCATTATAAAAGTGAATCTGTCCATCATAAAACTGCATCTATCCATCATAAAAGTGCATCTGTCCATCATAAAAGTGCATCTGTCCATTATAAAAGTGCATCTGTCCATCATAAAACTGCATCTATCCATCATAAAAGTGCATCTGTCCATCATAAAAGTGCATCTGTCCATTATAAAAGTGCATCTATCCATCATAAAAATGCATCTATCATCATAAAAATGCATCTATCCATCATAATAAAAGTGCATCCATCCATCCATCATAAAAGTGCATCCATCCATCATAAAAGTGCATCTATCCATCATAAAAGTGCATCCATCTATTATAAAAGTGCATCTATCATTATAAAAGTGCATCCATCCATCATAAAAGTGCATCTATCCATCATAAAAGTGCATCTATCCATCATAAAAGTGCATCCATCATAAAAGTGCATCTATCCATCATAAAAGTGCATCTATCCATCATAAAAGTGCATCCATCCATTATAAAAGTGCATCCATCCATCCATTATAAAAGTGCATCTAAATGCATCGATCCATCATAAAAGTGCATCCATCCATCATAAAAGTGCATCCATCCATCATAAAAGTGCATCTATCATCATAAAAGTGCATCTATCCATCATAAAAGTGCATCCATCCATTATAAAAGTTCATCTGTCCAATATAAAAGTTCATCCATCCATCATAAAAGTGCATCTATCATCATAAAAGTGCATCTATCCATCATAAAAGTGCATCCATCCATTATAAAAGTGCATCTGTTCATCATAAAAGTGCATCTGTCCATCATAAAAGTGCATCTGTTCATCATAAAAGTGCATCTGTTCATCATAAAAGTGCATCCGTCCATCGTAAAAGTGCATCTATCCATCATAAAAGTGCATCCATCCATCATAAAAGTGCATCTATCCATCGTAAAAGTGCATCCATCCATCATAAAAGTGAATCCATCCATCATAAAAGTGCATCCATCCATCATAAAAGTGCATCTATACTTCATAAAAGTGCATCTATCCAAGTGCATCCATCCATCATAAAATGCATCCATCCATTAAAAGTGCATCCATCCATCATAAAAGTGCATCCATCCATCATAAAAGTGCATCTGTCCATCATAAAAGTGCATCTGTCCATCATAAAAGTGCATCCATCCATCATAAAAGTGCATCCGTCCATCATAAAAGTGCATCCATCCATCATAAAAGTGCATCCGTCCATCATAAAAGTGCATCCATCCATCATAAAAGTGAATCCATCCATCATAAAAGTGCATCCATCCATCATAAAAGTGAATCCATCCATCATAAAAGTGCATCCGTCCATCATAAAAGTGCATCCATCCATCATAAAAGTGCATCCGTCCATCATAAGTGCATCCATCCATCATAAAAGTGAATCCATCCATCATAAAAGTGCATCCATCCATCATAAAAGTGCATCTATACTTCATAAAAGTGCATCTATCCATCATAAAAGTGCATCCATCCATCATAAAAGTGCATCCATCCATTATAAAAGTGCATCTGTCCATCATAAAAGTGCATCTATCAATCATAAAAGTGTATCTGTCCATCATAAAAGTGCATCTGTCCATCATAAAAGTGCATCTATCCATCATAAAAGTGCATCCATCCATTATAAAAGTGCATCCGTCCATCATAAAAGTGCATTCGTCCATCATAAAAGTGCATCCATCTATCATAAAAGTGCATCCGTCCATTATAAAAGTACATCCATCCATTGTACACTGCTTGGGACAGAAACAAGAAAAAAGATTTCAATCAGAACATGATTATTGTTACGCCTTCCATGTTACTGCTGTTTTATAAAAAACTTCACGTGGTGTATATTTATTTATAGTATATACTACACTATATCATGCAGCAGTATTTCAGGAATCTTTATCAAGAGTAGCTCCCAGGAGTAAAGGATAAATGCATGGTGACATAGAGAGCACTTCTGTTATAGTTCTTCATTATTTGTATTTGCTGTGTAAACTTCAGACTCTATGAGCATATCAGCTTTCAGCTGGCCTGCAATTTCGCCGTGCGACCTGCACGCTTGGGCTCCACTGCTCTAAACAAACGGTTTCTGGCCTTCATAAAACCATTCAGAGCTCAATCTTTATTGAGAAGCCCATCTGAGTCTTTTCAGTTGAGACAGGGCCACAAACTCTTGTGTGCTTACACAATTTATCTAAATGTCTACCAGTTACCCAGATGAAACACAAATAAATCATGCATTTTAGTTATCTTTTAGCAAAGCTAAAAATAAAAAGTTTAACTGTTTACTTAAGCCCACTTTGTATTCTGGGCTTTTAAAAGAAAAAGAGTGGACATTACATTTGTAAGTAAAAGGTAAAAAATCAATTCAATGGAAAGTAATTACTTTGTATTTTGTGAAACACAATCCCTATGCACTCACCATGCAACCTTCTCCTTCACTTAGAAGAGAAAAACATGGAGGTAGATTTCAGCAGAACCCTCAAAACAGACTTGAACTGAAAGCATATCCCAGCAATGACATCAGTAATTAGTCAGCCCATGTTTTTGCGCTATGCCCAATACGTTATGTCAAACGGCCTGAAACGGCCATGTGCTAATGTATGAGGCACCACGAGGACTGGCTGCTGCTTCACTGTTAGGGTTCCTGTCCAGAAAACCTCCATTTACTGAACGCAAGGCACAAGACATGAGACATGGTTTCCAAAAAATTTACGGAAATATTTGTAATGGCATAAAGTGTTTCTCATAAAATGACTTGCTGATATACATGTCAATGTTTAAAAAAATTACTAGTCCTGATATCTGCCATTCAAACACGTTCCTCTCTTTTTATGTTACAAACTTGCATAATAAAAAATAAATAAATAAATAAATAAAAAACAAGACTTGAAATCTTATGTTATCTTGCTTCTCAAGTAAATGAATACACTATATTGCCAAAAGTTTTGGGATGCCTGCCTTTACATGCATTCTTAATCCGTAGGGTTTAATATGGAGTCGGCCCACCCTTTGCAGCTCTAACAGCTTCAGCTCTTCTGGGAAGGCTTTCCACAAGGTTTAGGAGTGTGTTTATGGGAATCTTTGACCATTCTTCTAGAAGCGCATTTGTGAGGTCAGGCACTGATGTTGGACGAGAAGGCCTGGCTCGCAGTCTCCGCTCTAATTCATCCCAAAGGTGTTCTATCGGGATGAGGTCAGGACTCTGTGCAGGCCAGTCAAGTTCCTCCACACCAAACTCGCTCATCCATGTCTTTATGGACCGATGCTTTGTGCACTGGAGCGCAGTCATGTTGGGACAGGAAGGGGCCGTACCCAAACTGTTCCCACAAAGTTGAAGCATTAAGAGTTCCTTTCACTGGAACTAAGGGGCCAAGCCCAACCCCTGAAAAACAACCCCACACCATAATCCTCCCTCCACCAAACTTTACACTTGGCACAATGCAGTCAGGCAAATCCCATTCTCCGACATTGTCAGACAGAGAAGGTCACTCCAGAGAACACGTCTCACTGCTCTAGAGTCCAGTGGCGGCGTGCTTTACTCCACTGCATCCCACGCTTTGCATTGCACTTGGTGATGTAAGGCTTGGATGAGCTGCTCGGCCATGGAAACCCATTCCATGAAGCTCTCTACGCACTGTTCTTGAGCTCATCTGAAGGCCACAGAAGTTTGGAGGTCTGGAGCTATTGACTCTGCAGAAAGTTGATAACTTCTGCGCACTGTGACCCTCAGCATGCGCTGACCCCGCTCTGTGATTTTACGTGGCCTACCACTTCGTGGCTGAGTTGCTGTTGTTCCCAATCGCTTCCACTTTGTTATAATCCCACTAACAGTTGAGCGTGGAATATTTAGTAGTGAGGAAATTTCAGGAATGGACTTATTGCACAGGTGGCAACCTATCACGGCACCACGCTTGAGTTCACTGAGCTCCTGAGAGCGACCCATTCTTTCACAAATGTGTGTAGAAGCGTCTGCATGCCTAGTGCTTGATTTATACACCTGTGGCCATGAAGGGATTGAACACCTGAACTCAGGGATTTGGAGGGGCGGCACAATACTTTTGGAAATAGTGTATGTAATAAAATCGGTTATTGTATGAATCTTTATTATTGATGCGAGCAGCCAGTACATTTTTGATAGTGATAGTGTGAATGGCAAGTACAGGATGGCCTGGAAAAATAGTTGATTTAATGTGATCAGTCAAGGCAACATGAAATCACAATTGAGCCTATAATGACTTTAATAAAAACACATGTCTGGTTTTACTACGCACAATTAATCAGCAGCACATTATAGCAAAATCAACAAAAAAAATCTTTCATCAAAATCAAATAACTCTGAAATGACTTTTTGTCTGATGTCACCAAACCCTCTTGTTTTTTAACCTTATAGAAACCCTCTTCAGCCCTGTGGATATAATCACTGTTCCACTCTGAAACTTATGTCAGGTTATGGAAGTGAAGCGCTGTTTTATCTGAACTTTGAGAGCGAGTTGATATTGTGCATGTGACTGTGCCATGCTTAAGCCAAGATGGGAGGATGGGGTGGTTTACATTTGCCATGCAAATGAAGGGGGTGTGTGGGATCTAAAGCGTTTGGAAACTACTATACTATATAACATGCCACAGGTTAGCTCTTACAGTCTTGAGCTGTTCATAAAACCAGCCGCATGATGAGGTTAGACATGACTGTGATTTCTGTGGTAAAGCAGTGTGGGTTTACTGGTGTTCATAGACACATGGCTGGTGGGGAACATAGACGCACAGAATGTGTTCAAATGCTGCTGAAATGCAGTTTTTATGTATCCGCTCGCTATCACTAAGCTCTGAAGAATCTAGAGGGCTTCCCTGCTTCAGCTCACAATGAAACTGGAAAACACAGCCCCTGAAGAGTGCTCATATTTCACCTATCAGAAACAAACAGGACCGGTTTAGACTTCATCCCACTCTCAGGACGATGTTTCTGTATAAAAGCCACAGATGTCATGAACTACAGCTAGCGTTAGTAAGAAGAGAGACGGCTGACCTCGAGGTGCAGCAGTGGAGAGAAGTTGTTATTAAAATACTAGCCATGTTTGTGAAGAGGCCGTCTGCGTTTCAACCACCTGACTTTCAGCACTGATCAAAAACAGCAACAGTCACTAATAACAATGAAACTCAAGGAGCTGAAGTTTCCAAAATGGTTTTGATAAAGTCCGTAAATACAGATAACTAAATATAAAGTCCTGAGGCACAGATGTTGAAATTTGTTTAGGATAATTGAAGCACTGTTGGATCATGGCTGAAACAGACAGGCCTGCTTCTGAGCTGGTCAAAGTCAAGTCTCCTTCACTTCTGTAGCGCTTTTTACAATGATTCAAGATTGTTTCAAAGCAGCTTTACAGTGATAACAGGAAATGAATGGAAGAGAGATTGGTTTGGCTACATTTTGGCTAATTTATAAAAATTATTAAATGGATGCCGCCTTAACATTTCCTTAGGCACTTTATTTCCACTTTTAGAACATTTGATTCATTTTTATGGAAAGTAAATGCTTTTCCGATGTGATATGTGATGGGAAAAGGGAGAAGAGCGAGCTCTGCAAAAGTCGATGGCGTCAAAACATAGTTTCATGAGCCTTACGCTGGAGCGATAAAAACTAAAACATGTTATGTCGTTTCAACGAGAAGTTTTCATGTTTTTAAGAGAGCCA